>JACCHR010000035.1:80000-159312 GCA_013433145.1 Ascaris suum
CCCCCCCCCCCCCCCCCCCCCCCCCCCCCCCCCCCCCCCCCCCCCCCCCCCCCCCCCCCCCCCCCCCCCCCCCCCCCCCCCCCCCCCCCCCCCCCCCCCCCCCCCCCCCCCCCCCCCCCCCCCCCCCCCCCCCCCCCCCCCCCCCCCCCCCCCCCCCCCCCCCCCCCCCCCCCCCCCCCCCCCCCCCCCCCCCCCCCCCCCCCCCCCCCCCCCCCCCCCCCCCCCCCCCCCCCCCCCCCCCCCCCCCCCCCCCCCCCCCCCCCCCCCCCCCCCCCCCCCCCCCCCCCCCCCCCCCCCCCCCCCCCCCCCCCCCCCCCCCCCCCCCCCCCCCCCCCCCCCCCCCCCCCCCCCCCCCCCCCCCCCCCCCCCCCCCCCCCCACCCCCCCCCCCCCCCCCCCCCCCCCCCCACCCCCCCCCCCCCCCCCCCCCCCCCCCCCCCCCCCCCCCCCCCCCCCCCCCCCCCCCCCCCCCCCCCCCCCCCCCCCCCCCCCCCCCCCCCCCCCCCCCCCCCCCCCCCCCCCCCCCCCCCCCCCCCCCCCCCCCCCCCCCCCCCCACCCCCCCCCCCCCCCCCCCCCCCCCCCCCCCCCCCCCCCCCCCCCCCCCCCCCCCCCCCCCCCCCCCCCCCCCCCCCCCCCCCCCCCCCCCCCCCCACCCCCCCCCCCCCCCCCCCCCCCCCCCCCCCCCCCCCCCCCCCCCCCCCCCCCCCCCCCCCCCCCCCCCCCCCCCCCCCCCCCCCCCCCCCCCCCCCCCCCCCCCCCCCCCCCCCCCCCCCCCCCCCCCCCCCCCCCCCCCCCCCCCCCCCCCCCCCCCCCCCCCCCCCCCCCCCCCCCCCCCCACCCCCCCCCCCCCCCCCCCCCCCCCCCCCCCCCCCCCCCCCCCCCCCCCCCCCCCCCCCCCCCCCCCCCCCCCCCCCCCCCCCCCCCCCCCCCCCCCCCCCCCCCCCCCCCCCCCCCCCCCCCCCCCCCCCCCCCCCCCCCCCCCCCCCCCCCCCCCCCCCCCCCCCCCCCCCCCCCCCCCCCCCCCCCCCCCCCCCCCCCCCCCCCCCCCCCCCCCCCCCCCCCCCCCCCCCCCCCCCCCCCCCCCCCCCCCCCCCCCCCCCCCCCCCCCCCCCCCCCCCCCCCCCCCCCCCCCCCCCCCCCCCCCCCCCCCCCCCCCCCCCCCCCCCCCCCCCCCCCCCCCCCCCCCCCCCCCCCCCCCCCCCCCCCCCCCCCCCCCCCCCCCCCCCCCCCCCCCCCCCCCCCCCCCCCCCCCCCCCCCCCCCCCCCCCCCCCCCCCCCCCCCCCCCCCCCCCCCCCCCCCCCCCCCCCCCCCCCCCCCCCCCCCCCCCCCCCCCCCCCCCCCCCCACCCCCCCCCCCCCCCCCCCCCCCCCCCCCCCCCCCCCCCCCCCCCCCCCCCCCCCCCCCCCCCCCCCCCCCCCCCCCCCCCCCCCCCCCCCCCCCCCCCCCCCCCCCCCCCCCCCCCCCCCCCCCCCCCCCCCCCACCCCCCCCCCCCCCCCCCCCCCCCCCCCCCCCCCCCCCCCCCCCCCCCCCCCCCCCCCCCCCCCCCCCCCCCCCCCCCCCCCCCCCCCCCCCCCCCCCCCCCCCCCCCCCCCCCCCCCCCCCCCCCCCCCCCCCCCCCCCCCCCCCCCCCCCCCCCCCCCCCCCCCCCCCCCCCCCCCCCCCCCCCCCCCCCCCCCCCCCCCCCCCCCCCCCCCCCCCCCCCCCCCCCCCCCCCCCCCCCCCCCCCCCCCCCCCCCCCCCCCCCCCCCCCCCCCCCCCCCCCCCCCCCCCCCCCCCCCCCCCCCCCCCCCACCCCCCCCCCCCCCCCCCCCCCCCCCCCCCCCCCCCCCCCCCCCCCCCCCCCCCCCCCCCCCCCCCCCCCCCCCCCCCCCCCCCCCCCCCCCCCCCACCCCCCCCCCCCCCCCCCCCCCCCCCCCCCCCCCCCCCCCCCCCCCCCCCCCCCCCCCCCCCCCCCCCCCCCCCCCCCCCCCCCCCCCCCCCCCCCCCCCCCCCCCCCCCCCCCCCCCCCCCCCCCCCCCCCCCCCCCCCACCCCCCCCCCCCCCCCCCCCCCCCCCCCCCCCCCCCCCCCCCCCCCCCCCCCCCCCCCCCCCCCCCCCCCCCCCCCCCCCACCCCCCCCCCCCCCCCCCCCCCCCCCACCCCCCCCCCCCCCCCCCCCCCCCCCCCCCCCCCCCCCCCCCCCCCCCCCCCCCCCCCCCCCCCCCCCCCCACCCCCCCCCCCCCCCCCCCCCCCCCCCCCCCCCCCCCCCCCCCCCCCCCCCCCCCCCCCCCCCCCCCCCCCCCCCCCCCCCCCCCCCCCCCCCCCCCCCCCCCCCCCCCCCCCCCCCCCCCCCCCCCCCCCCCCCCCCCCCCCCCCCCCCCCCCCCCCCCCCCCCCCCCCCCCCCCCCCCCCCCCCCCCCCCCCCCCCCCCCCCCCCCCCCCCCCCCCCCCCCCCCCCCCCCCCCCCCCCCCCCCCCCCCCCCCCCCCCCCCCCCCCCCCCCCCCACCCCCCCCCCCCCCCCCCCCCCCCCCCCCCCCCCCCCCCCCCCCCCCCCCCCCCCCCCCCCCCCCCCCCCCCCCCCCCCCCCCCCCCCCCCCCCCCCCCCCCCCCCCCCCCCCCCCCCCCCCCCCCCCCCCCCCCCCCCCCCCCCCCCCCCCCCCCCCCCCCCCCCCCCCCCCCCCCCCCCCCCCCCCCCCCCCCCCCCCCCCCCCCCCCCCCCCCCCCCCCCCCCCCCCCCCCCCCCCCCCCCCCCCCCCCCCCCCCCCCCCCCCCCCCCCCCCCCCCCCCCCCCCCCCCCCCCCCCCCCCCCCCCCCCCCCCCCCCCCCCCCCCCCCCCCCCCCCCCCCCCCCCCCCCCCCCCCCCCCCCCCCCCCCCCCCCCCCCCCCCCCCCCCCCCCCCCCCCCCCCCCCCCCCCCCCCCCCCCCCCCCCCCCCCCCCCCCCCCCCCCCCCCCCCCCCCCCCCCCCCCCCCCCCCCCCCCCCCCCCCCCCCCCCCCCCCCCCCCCCCCCCCCCCCCCCCCCCCCCCCCCCCCCCCCCCCCCCCCCCCCCCCCCCCCCCCCCCCCCCCCACCCCCCCCCCCCCCCACCCCCCCCCCCCCCCCCCCCCCCCCCCCCCCCCCCCCCCCCCCCCCCCCCCCCCCCCCCCCCCCCCCCCCCCCCCCCCCCCCCCCCCCCCCCCCCCCCCCCCCCCCCCCCCCCCCCCCCCCCCCCCCCCCCCCCCCCCCCCCCCCCCCCCCCCCCCCCCCCCCCCCCCCCCCCCCCCCCCCCCCCCCCCCCCCCCCCCCCCCCCCCCCCCCCCCCCCCCCCCCCCCCCCCCCCCCCCCCCCCCCCCCCCCCCCCCCCCCCCCCCCCCCCCCCCCCCCCCCCCCCCCCCCCCCCCCCCCCCCCCCCCCCCCCCCCCCCCCCCCCCCCCCCCCCCCCCCCCCCCCCCCCCCCCCCCCCCCCCCCCCCCCCCCCCCCCCCCCCCCCCCCCCCCCCCCCCCCCCCCCCCCCCCCCCCCCCCCCCCCCCCCCCCCCCCCCCCCCCCCCCCCCCCCCCCCCCCCCCCCCCCCCCCCCCCCCCCCCCCCCCCCCCCCCCCCCCCCCCCCCCCCCCCCCCCCCCCCCCCCCCCCCCCCCCCCCCCCCCCCCCCCCCCCCCCCCCCCCCCCCCCCCCCCCCCCCCCCCCCCCCCCCCCCCCCCCCCCCCCCCCCCCCCCCCCCCCCCCCCCCCCCCCCCCCCCCCCCCCCCCCCCCCCCCCCCCCCCCCCCCCCCCCCCCCCCCCCCCCCCCCCCCCCCCCCCCCCCCCCCCCCCCCCCCCCCCCCCCCCCCCCCCCCCCCCCCCCCCCCCCCCCCCCCCCCCCCCCCCCCCCCCCCCCCCCCCCCCCCCCCCCCCCCCCCCCCCCCCACCCCCCCCCCCCCCCCCCCCCCCCCCCCCCCCCCCCCCCCCCCCCCCCCCCCCCCCCCCCCCCCCCCCCCCCCCCCCCCCCCCCCCCCCCCCCCCCCCCCCCCCCCCCCCCCCCCCCCCCCCCCCCCCCCCCCCCCCCCCCCCCCCCCCCCCCCCCCCCCCCCCCCCCCCCCCCCCCCCCCCCCCCCCCCCCCCCCCCCCCCCCCCCCCCCCCCCCCCCCCCCCCCCCCCCCCCCCCCCCCCCCCCCCCCCCCCCCCCCCCCCCCCCCCCCCCCCCCCCCCCCCCCCCCCCCCCCCCCCCCCCCCCCCCCCCCCCCCCCCCCCCCCCCCCCCCCCCCCCCCCCCCCCCCCCCCCCCCCCCCCCCCCCCCCCCCCCCCCCCCCCCCCCCCCCCCCCCCCCCCCCCCCCCCCCCCCCCCCCCCCCCCCCCCCCCCCCCCCCCCCCCCCCCCCCCCCCCCCCCCCCCCCCCCCCCCCCCCCCCCCCCCCCCCCCCCCCCCCCCCCCCCCCCCCCCCCCCCCCCCCCCCCCCCCCCCCCCCCCCCCCCCCCCCCCCCCCCCCCCCCCCCCCCCCCCCCCCCCCCCCCCCCCCCCCCCCCCCCCCCCCCCCCCCCCCCCCCCCCCCCCCCCCCCCCCCCCCCCCCCCCCCCCCCCCCCCCCCCCCCCCCCCCCCCCCCCCCCCCCCCCCCCCCCCCCCCCCCCCCCCCCCCCCCCCCCCCCCCCCCCCCCCCCCCCCCCCCCCCCCCCCCCCCCCCCCCCCCCCCCCCCCCCCCCCCCCCCCCCCCCCCCCCCCCCCCCCCCCCCCCCCCCCCCCCCCCCCCCCCCCCCCCCCCCCCCCCCCCCCCCCCCCCCCCCCCCCCCCCCCCCCCCCCCCCCCCCCCCCCCCCCCCCCCCCCCCCCCCCCCCCCCCCCCCCCCCCCCCCCCCCCCCCCCCCCCCCCCCCCCCCCCCCCCCCCCCCCCCCCCCCCCCCCCCCCCCCCCCCCCCCCCCCCCCCCCCCCCCCCCCCCCCCCCCCCCCCCCCCCCCCCCCCCCCCCCCCCCCCCCCCCCCCCCCCCCCCCCCCCCCCCCCCCCCCCCCCCCCCCCCCCCCCCCCCCCCCCCCCCCCCCCCCCCCCCCCCCCCCCCCCCCCCCCCCCCCCCCCCCCCCCCCCCCCCCCCCCCCCCCCCCCCCCCCCCCCCCCCCCCCCCCCCCCCCCCCCCCCCCCCCCCCCCCCCCCCCCCCCCCCCCCCCCCCCCCCCCCCCCCCCCCCCCCCCCCCCCCCCCCCCCCCCCCCCCCCCCCCCCCCCCCCCCCCCCCCCCCCCCCCCCCCCCCCCCCCCCCCCCCCCCCCCCCCCCCCCCCCCCCCCCCCCCCCCCCCCCCCCCCCCCCCCCCCCCCCCCCCCCCCCCCCCCCCCCCCCCCCCCCCCCCCCCCCCCCCCCCCCCCCCCCCCCCCCCCCCCCCCCCCCCCCCCCCCCCCCCCCCCCCCCCCCCCCCCCCCCCCCCCCCCCCCCCCCCCCCCCCCCCCCCACCCCCCCCCCCCCCCCCCCCCCCCCCCCCCCCCCCCCCCCCCCCCCCCCCCCCCCCCCCCCCCCCCCCCCCCCCCCCCCCCCCCCCCCCCCCCCCCCCCCCCCCCCCCCCCCCCCCCCCCCCCCCCCCCCCCCCCCCCCCCCCCCCCCCCCCCCCCCCCCCCCCCCCCCCCCCCCCCCCCCCCCCCCCCCCCCCCCCCCCCCCCCCCCCCCCCCCCCCCCCCCCCCCCCCCCCCCCCCCCCCCCCCCCCCCCCCCCCCCCCCCCCCCCCCCCCCCCCCCCCCCCCCCCCCCCCCCCCCCCCCCCCCCCCCCCCCCCCCCCCCCCCCCCCCCCCCCCCCCCCCCCCCCCCCCCCCCCCCCCCCCCCCCCCCCCCCCCCCCCCCCCCCCCCCCCCCCCCCCCCCCCCCCCCCCCCCCCCCCCCCCCCCCCCCCCCCCCCCCCCCCCCCCCCCCCCCCCCCCCCCCCCCCCCCCCCCCCCCCCCCCCCCCCCCCCCCCCCCCCCCCCCCCCCCCCCCCCCCCCCCCCCCCCCCCCCCCCCCCCCCCCCCCCCCCCCCCCCCCCCCCCCCCCCCCCCCCCCCCCCCCCCCCCCCCCCCCCCCCCCCCCCCCCCCCCCCCCCCCCCCCCCCCCCCCCCCCCCCCCCCCCCCCCCCCCCCCCCCCCCCCCCCCCCCCCCCCCCCCCCCCCCCCCCCCCCCCCCCCCCCCCCCCCCCCCCCCCCCCCCCCCCCCCCCCCCCCCCCCCCCCCCCCCCCCCCCCCCCCCCCCCCCCCCCCCCCCCCCCCCCCCCCCCCCCCCCCCCCCCCCCCCCCCCCCCCCCCCCCCCCCCCCCCCCCCCCCCCCCCCCCCCCCCCCCCCCCCCCCCCCCCCCCCCCCCCCCCCCCCCCCCCCCCCCCCCCCCCCCCCCCCCCCCCCCCCCCCCCCCCCCCCCCCCCCCCCCCCCCCCCCCCCCCCCCCCCCCCCCCCCCCCCCCCCCCCCCCCCCCCCCCCCCCCCCCCCCCCCCCCCCCCCCCCCCCCCCCCCCCCCCCCCCCCCCCCCCCCCCCCCCCCCCCCCCCCCCCCCCCCCCCCCCCCCCCCCCCCCCCCCCCCCCCCCCCCCCCCCCCCCCCCCCCCCCCCCCCCCCCCCCCCCCCCCCCCCCCCCCCCCCCCCCCCCCCCCCCCCCCCCCCCCCCCCCCCCCCCCCCCCCCCCCCCCCCCCCCCCCCCCCCCCCCCCCCCCCCCCCCCCCCCCCCCCCCCCCCCCCCCCCCCCCCCCCCCCCCCCCCCCCCCCCCCCCCCCCCCCCCCCCCCCCCCCCCCCCCCCCCCCCCCCCCCCCCCCCCCCCCCCCCCCCCCCCCCCCCCCCCCCCCCCCCCCCCCCCCCCCCCCCCCCCCCCCCCCCCCCCCCCCCCCCCCCCCCCCCCCCCCCCCCCCCCCCCCCCCCCCCCCCCCCCCCCCCCCCCCCCCCCCCCCCCCCCCCCCCCCCCCCCCCCCCCCCCCCCCCCCCCCCCCCCCCCCCCCCCCCCCCCCCCCCCCCCCCCCCCCCCCCCCCCCCCCCCCCCCCCCCCCCCCCCCCCCCCCCCCCCCCCCCCCCCCCCCCCCCCCCCCCCCCCCCCCCCCCCCCCCCCCCCCCCCCCCCCCCCCCCCCCCCCCCCCCCCCCCCCCCCCCCCCCCCCCCCCCCCCCCCCCCCCCCCCCCCCCCCCCCCCCCCCCCCCCCCCCCCCCCCCCCCCCCCCCCCCCCCCCCCCCCCCCCCCCCCCCCCCCCCCCCCCCCCCCCCCCCCCCCCCCCCCCCCCCCCCCCCCCCCCCCCCCCCCCCCCCCCCCCCCCCCCCCCCCCCCCCCCCCCCCCCCCCCCCCCCCCCCCCCCCCCCCCCCCCCCCCCCCCCCCCCCCCCCCCCCCCCCCCCCCCCCCCCCCCCCCCCCCCCCCCCCCCCCCCCCCCCCCCCCCCCCCCCCCCCCCCCCCCCCCCCCCCCCCCCCCCCCCCCCCCCCCCCCCCCCCCCCCCCCCCCCCCCCCCCCCCCCCCCCCCCCCCCCCCCCCCCCCCCCCCCCCCCCCCCCCCCCCCCCCCCCCCCCCCCCCCCCCCCCCCCCCCCCCCCCCCCCCCCCCCCCCCCCCCCCCCCCCCCCCCCCCCCCCCCCCCCCCCCCCCCCCCCCCCCCCCCCCCCCCCCCCCCCCCCCCCCCCCCCCCCCCCCCCCCCCCCCCCCCCCCCCCCCCCCCCCCCCCCCCCCACCCCCCCCCCCCCCCCCCCCCCCCCCCCCCCCCCCCCCCCCCCCCCCCCCCCCCCCCCCCCCCCCCCCCCCCCCCCCCCCCCCCCCCCCCCCCCCCCCCCCCCCCCCCCCCCCCCCCCCCCCCCCCCCCCCCCCCCCCCCCCCCCCCCCCCCCCCCCCCCCCCCCCCCCCCCCCCCCCCCCCCCCCCCCCCCCCCCCCCCCCCCCCCCCCCCCCCCCCCCCCCCCCCCCCCCCCCCCCCCCCCCCCCCCCCCCCCCCCCCCCCCCCCCCCCCCCCCCCCCCCCCCCCCCCCCCCCCCCCCCCCCCCCCCCCCCCCCCCCCCCCCCCCCCCCCCCCCCCCCCCCCCCCCCCCCCCCCCCCCCCCCCCCCCCCCCCCCCCCCCCCCCCCCCCCCCCCCCCCCCCCCCCCCCCCCCCCCCCCCCCCCCCCCCCCCCCCCCCCCCCCCCCCCCCCCCCCCCCCCCCCCCCCCCCCCCCCCCCCCCCCCCCCCCCCCCCCCCCCCCCCCCCCCCCCCCCCCCCCCCCCCCCCCCCCCCCCCCCCCCCCCCCCCCCCCCCCCCCCCCCCCCCCCCCCCCCCCCCCCCCCCCCCCCCCCCCCCCCCCCCCCCCCCCCCCCCCCCCCCCCCCCCCCCCCCCCCCCCCCCCCCCCCCCCCCCCCCCCCCCCCCCCCCCCCCCCCCCCCCCCCCCCCCCCCCCCCCCCCCCCCCCCCCCCCCCCCCCCCCCCCCCCCCCCCCCCCCCCCCCCCCCCCCCCCCCCCCCCCCCCCCCCCCCCCCCCCCCCCCCCCCCCCCCCCCCCCCCCCCCCCCCCCCCCCCCCCCCCCCCCCCCCCCCCCCCCCCCCCCCCCCCCCCCCCCCCCCCCCCCCCCCCCCCCCCCCCCCCCCCCCCCCCCCCCCCCCCCCCCCCCCCCCCCCCCCCCCCCCCCCCCCCCCCCCCCCCCCCCCCCCCCCCCCCCCCCCCCCCCCCCCCCCCCCCCCCCCCCCCCCCCCCCCCCCCCCCCCCCCCCCCCCCCCCCCCCCCCCCCCCCCCCCCCCCCCCCCCCCCCCCCCCCCCCCCCCCCCCCCCCCCCCCCCCCCCCCCCCCCCCCCCCCCCCCCCCCCCCCCCCCCCCCCC
Organism: Ascaris suum; assembly: GCA_013433145.1. Taxonomy (NCBI): domain Eukaryota; kingdom Metazoa; phylum Nematoda; class Chromadorea; order Rhabditida; family Ascarididae; genus Ascaris; species Ascaris suum. The sequence goes on from JACCHR010000035.1 coordinate 88,687, forward strand.
CCCCCCCCCCCCCCCCCCCCCCCCCCCCCCCCCCCCCCCCCCCCCCCCCCCCCCCCCCCCCCCCCCCCCCCCCCCCCCCCCCCCCCCCCCCCCCCCCCCCCCCCCCCCCCCCCCCCCCCCCCCCCCCCCCCCCCCCCCCCCCCCCCCCCCCCCCCCCCCCCCCCCCCCCCCCCCCCCCCCCCCCCCCCCCCCCCCCCCCCCCCCCCCCCCCCCCCCCCCCCCCCCCCCCCCCCCCCCCCCCCCCCCCCCCCCCCCCCCCCCCCCCCCCCCCCCCCCCCCCCCCCCCCCCCCCCCCCCCCCCCCCCCCCCCCCCCCCCCCCCCCCCCCCCCCCCCCCCCCCCCCCCCCCCCCCCCCCCCCCCCCCCCCCCCCCCCCCCCCCCCCCCCCCCCCCCCCCCCCCCCCCCCCCCCCCCCCCCCCCCCCCCCCCCCCCCCCCCCCCCCCCCCCCCCCCCCCCCCCCCCCCCCCCCCCCCCCCCCCCCCCCCCCCCCCCCCCCCCCCCCCCCCCCCCCCCCCCCCCCCCCCCCCCCCCCCCCCCCCCCCCCCCCCCCCCCCCCCCCCCCCCCCCCCCCCCCCCCCCCCCCCCCCCCCCCCCCCCCCCCCCCCCCCCCCCCCACCCCCCCCCCCCCCCCCCCCCCCCCCCCCCCCCCCCCCCCCCCCCCCCCCCCCCCCCCCCCCCCCCCCCCCCCCCCCCCCCCCCCCCCCCCCCCCCCCCCCCCCCCCCCCCCCCCCCCCCCCCCCCCCCCCCCCCCCCCCCCCCCCCCCCCCCCCCCCCCCCCCCCCCCCCCCCCCCCCCCCCCCCCCCCCCCCCCCCCCCCCCCCCCCCCCCCCCCCCCCCCCCCCCCCCCCCCCCCCCCCCCCCCCCCCCCCCCCCCCCCCCCCCCCCCCCCCCCCCCCCCCCCCCCCCCCCCCCCCCCCCCCCCCCCCCCCCCCCCCCCCCCCCCCCCCCCCCCCCCCCCCCCCCCCCCCCCCCCCCCCCCCCCCCCCCCCCCCCCCCCCCCCCCCCCCCCCCCCCCCCCCCCCCCCCCCCCCCCCCCCCCCCCCCCCCCCCCCCCCCCCCCCCCCCCCCCCCCCCCCCCCCCCCCCCCCCCCCCCCCCCCCCCCCCCCCCCCCCCCCCCCCCCCCCCCCCCCCCCCCCCCCCCCCCCCCCCCCCCCCCCCCCCCCCCCCCCCCCCCCCCCCCCCCCCCCCCCCCCCCCCCCCCCCCCCCCCCCCCCCCCCCCCCCCCCCCCCCCCCCCCCCCCCCCCCCCCCCCCCCCCCCCCCCCCCCCCCCCCCCCCCCCCCCCCCCCCCCCCCCCCCCCCCCCCCCCCCCCCCCCCCCCCCCCCCCCCCCCCCCCCCCCCACCCCCCCCCCCCCCCCCCCCCCCCCCCCCCCCCCCCCCCCCCCCCCCCCCCCCCCCCCCCCCCCCCCCCCCCCCCCCCCCCCCCCCCCCCCCCCCCCCCCCCCCCCCCCCCCCCCCCCCCCCCCCCCCCCCCCCCCCCCCCCCCCCCCCCCCCCCCCCCCCCCCCCACCCCCCCCCCCCCCCCCCCCCCCCCCCCCCCCCCCCCCCCCCCCCCCCCCCCCCCCCCCCCCCCCCCCCCCCCCCCCCCCCCCCCCCCCCCCCCCCCCCCCCCCCCCCCCCCCCCCCCCCCCCCCCCCCCCCCCCCCCCCCCCCCCCCCCCCCCCCCCCCCCCCCCCCCCCCCCCCCCCCCCCCCCCCCCCCCCCCCCCCCCCCCCCCCCCCCCCCCCCCCCCCCCCCCCCCCCCCCCCCCCCCCCCCCCCCCCCCCCCCCCCCCCCCCCCCCCCCCCCCCCCCCCCCCCCCCCCCCCCCCCCCCCCCCCCCCCCCCCCCCCCCCCCCCCCCCCCCCCCCCCCCCCCCCCCCCCCCCACCCCCCCCCCCCCCCCCCCCCCCCCCCCCCCCCCCCCCCCCCCCCCCCCCCCCCCCCCCCCCCCCCCCCCCCCCCCCCCCCCCCCCCCCCCCCCCCCCCCCCCCCCCCCCCCCCCCCCCCCCCCCCCCCCCCCCCCCCCCCCCCCCCCCCCCCCCCCCCCCCCCCCCCCCCCCCCCCCCCCCCCCCCCCCCCCCCCCCCCCCCCCCCCCCCCCCCCCCCCCCCCCCCCCCCCCCCCCCCCCCCCCCCCCCCCCCCCCCCCCCCCCCCCCCCCCCCCCCCCCCCCCCCCCCCCCCCCCCCCCCCCCCCCCCCCCCCCCCCCCCCCCCCCCCCCCCCCCCCCCCCCCCCCCCCCCCCCCCCCCCCCCCCCCCCCCCCCCCCCCCCCCCCCCCCCCCCCCCCCCCCCCCCCCCCCCCCCCCCCCCCCCCCCCCCCCCCCCCCCCCCCCCCCCCCCCCCCCCCCCCCCCCCCCCCCCCCCCCCCCCCCCCCCCCCCCCCCCCCCCCCCCCCCCCCCCCCCCCCCCCCCCCCCCCCCCCCCCCCCCCCCCCCCCCCCCCCCCCCCCCCCCCCCCCCCCCCCCCCCCCCCCCCCCCCCCCCCCCCCCCCCCCCCCCCCCCCCCCCCCCCCCCCCCCCCCCCCCCCCCCCCCCCCCCCCCCCCCCCCCCCCCCCCCCCCCCCCCCCCCCCCCCCCCCCCCCCCCCCCCCCCCCCCCCCCCCCCCCCCCCCCCCCCCCCCCCCCCCCCCCCCCCCCCCCCCCCCCCCCCCCCCCCCCCCCCCCCCCCCCCCCCCCCCCCCCCCCCCCCCCCCCCCCCCCCCCCCCCCCCCCCCCCCACCCCCCCCCCCCCCCCCCCCCCCCCCCCCCCCCCCCCCCCCCCCCCCCCCCCCCCCCCCCCCCCCCCCCACCCCCCCCCCCCCCCCCCCCCCCCCCCCCCCCCCCCCCCCCCCCCCCCCCCCCCCCCCCCCCCCCCCCCCCCCCCCCCCCCCCCCCCCCCCCCCCCCCCCCCCCCCCCCCCCCCCCCCCCCCCCCCCCCCCCCCCCCCCCCCCCCCCCCCCCCCCCCCCCCCCCCCCCCCCCCCCCCCCCCCCCCCCCCCCCCCCCCCCCCCCCCCCCCCCCCCCCCCCCCCCCCCCCCCCCCCCCCCCCCCCCCCCCCCCCCCCCCCCCCCCCCCCCCCCCCCCCCCCCCCCCCCCCCCCCCCCCCCCCCCCCCCCCCCCCCCCCCCCCCCCCCCCCCCCCCCCCCCCCCCCCCCCCCCCCCCCCCCCCCCCCCCCCCCCCCCCCCCCCCCCCCCCCCCCCCCCCCCCCCCCCCCCCCCCCCCCCCCCCCCCCCCCCCCCCCCCCCCCCCCCCCCCCCCCCCCCCCCCCCCCCCCCCCCCCCCCCCCCCCCCCCCCCCCCCCCCCCCCCCCCCCCCCCCCCCCCCCCCCCCCCCCCCCCCCCCCCCCCCCCCCCCCCCCCCCCCCCCCCCCCCCCCCCCCCCCCCCCCCCCCCCCCCCCCCCCCCCCCCCCCCCCCCCCCCCCCCCCCCCCCCCCCCCCCCCCCCCCCCCCCCCCCCCCCCCCCCCCCCCCCCCCCCCCCCCCCCCCCCCCCCCCCCCCCCCCCCCCCCCCCCCCCCCCCCCCCCCCCCCCCCCCCCCCCCCCCCCCCCCCCCCCCCCCCCCCCCCCCCCCCCCCCCCCCCCCCCCCCCCCCCCCCCCCCCCCCCCCCCCCCCCCCCCCCCCCCCCCCCCCCCCCCCCCCCCCCCCCCCCCCCCCCCCCCCCCCCCCCCCCCCCCCCCCCCCCCCCCCCCACCCCCCCCCCCCCCCCCCCCCCCCCCCCCCCCCCCCCCCCCCCCCCCCCCCCCCCCCCCCCCCCCCCCCCCCCCCCCCCCCCCCCCCCCCCCCCCCCCCCCCCCCCCCCCCCCCCCCCCCCCCCCCCCCCCCCCCCCCCCCCCCCCCCCCCCCCCCCCCCCCCCCCCCCCCCCCCCCCCCCCCCCCCCCCCCCCCCCCCCCCCCCCCCCCCCCCCCCCCCCCCCCCCCCCCCCCCCCCCCCCCCCCCCCCCCCCCCCCCCCCCCCCCCCCCCCCCCCCCCCCCCCCCCCCCCCCCCCCCCCCCCCCCCCCCCCCCCCCCCCCCCCCCCCCCCCCCCCCCCCCCCCCCCCCCCCCCCCCCCCCCCCCCCCCCCCCCCCCCCCCCCCCCCCCCCCCCCCCCCCCCCCCCCCCCCCCCCCCCCCCCCCCCCCCCCCCCCCCCCCCCCCCCCCCCCCCCCCCCCCCCCCCCCCCCCCCCCCCCCCCCCCCCCCCCCCCCCCCCCCCCCCCCCCCCCCCCCCCCCCCCCCCCCCCCCCCCCCCCCCCCCCCCCCCCCCCCCCCCCCCCCCCCCCCCCCCCCCCCCCCCCCCCCCCCCCCCCCCCCCCCCCCCCCCCCCCCCCCCCCCCCCCCCCCCCCCCCCCCCCCCCCCCCCCCCCCCCCCCCCCCCCCCCCCCCCCCCCCCCCCCCCCCCCCCCCCCCCCCCCCCCCCCCCCCCCCCCCCCCCCCCCCCCCCCCCCCCCCCCCCCCCCCCCCCCCCCCCCCCCCCCCCCCCCCCCCCCCCCCCCCCCCCCCCCCCCCCCCCCCCCCCCCCCCCCCCCCCCCCCCCCCCCCCCCCCCCCCCCCCCCCCCCCCCCCCCCCCCCCCCCCCCCCCCCCCCCCCCCCCCCCCCCCCCCCCCCCCCCCCCCCCCCCCCCCCCCCCCCCCCCCCCCCCCCCCCCCCCCCCCCCCCCCCCCCCCCCCCCCCCCCCCCCCCCCCCCCCCCCCCCCCCCCCCCCCCCCCCCCCCCCCCCCCCCCCCCCCCCCCCCCCCCCCCCCCCCCCCCCCCCCCCCCCCCCCCCCCCCCCCCCCCCCCCCCCCCCCCCCCCCCCCCCCCCCCCCCCCCCCCCCCCCCCCCCCCCCCCCCCCCCCCCCCCCCCCCCCCCCCCCCCCCCCCCCCCCCCCCCCCCCCCCCCCCCCCCCCCCCCCCCCCCCCCCCCCCCCCCCCCCCCCCCCCCCCCCCCCCCCCCCCCCCCCCCCCCCCCCCCCCCCCCCCCCCCCCCCCCCCCCCCCCCCCCCCCCCCCCCCCCCCCCCCCCCCCCCCCCCCCCCCCCCCCCCCCCCCCCCCCCCCCCCCCCCCCCCCCCCCCCCCCCCCCCCCCCCCCCCCCCCCCCCCCCCCCCCCCCCCCCCCCCCCCCCCCCCCCCCCCCCCCCCCCCCCCCCCCCACCCCCCCCCCCCCCCCCCCCCCCCCCCCCCCCCCCCCCCCCCCCCCCCCCCCCCCCCCCCCCCCCCCCCCCCCCCCCCCCCCCCCCCCCCCCCCCCCCCCCCCCCCCCCCCCCCCCCCCCCCCCCCCCCCCCCCCCCCCCCCCCCCCCCCCCCCCCCCCCCCCCCCCCCCCCCCCCCCCCCCCCCCCCCCCCCCCCCCCCCCCCCCCCCCCCCCCCCCCCCCCCCCCCCCCCCCCCCCCCCCCCCCCCCCCCCCCCCCCCCCCCCCCCCCCCCCCCCCCCCCCCCCCCCCCCCCCCCCCCCCCCCCCCCCCCCCCCCCCCCCCCCCCCCCCCCCCCCCCCCCCCCCCCCCCCCCCCCCCCCCCCCCCCCCCCCCCCCCCCCCCCCCCCCCCCCCCCCCCCCCCCCCCCCCCCCCCCCCCCCCCCCCCCCCCCCCCCCCCCCCCCCCCCCCCCCCCCCCCCCCCCCCCCCCCCCCCCCCCCCCCCCCCCCCCCCCCCCCCCCCCCCCCCCCCCCCCCACCCCCCCCCCCCCCCCCCCCCCCCCCCCCCCCCCCCCCCCCCCCCCCCCCCCCCCCCCCCCCCCCCCCCCCCCCCCCCCCCCCCCCCCCCCCCCCCCCCCCCCCCCCCCCCCCCCCCCCCCCCCCCCCCCCCCCCCCCCCCCCCCCCCCCCCCCCCCCCCCCCCCCCCCCCCCCCCCCCCCCCCCCCCCCCCCCCCCCCCCCCCCCCCCCCCCCCCCCCCCCCCCCCCCCCCCCCCCCCCCCCCCCCCCCCCCCCCCCCCCCCCCCCCCCCCCCCCCCCCCCCCCCCCCCCCCCCCCCCCCCCCCCCCCCCCCCCCCCCCCCCCCCCCCCCCCCCCCCCCCCCCCCCCCCCCCCCCCCCCCCCCCCCCCCCCCCCCCCCCCCCCCCCCCCCCCCCCCCCCCCCCCCCCCCCCCCCCCCCCCCCCCCCCCCCCCCCCCCCCCCCCCCCCCCCCCCCCCCCCCCCCCCCCCCCCCCCCCCCCCCCCCCCCCCCCCCCCCCCCCCCCCCCCCCCCCCCCCCCCCCCCCCCCCCCCCCCACCCCCCCCCCCCCCCCCCCCCCCCCCCCCCCCCCCCCCCCCCCCCCCCCCCCCCCCCCCCCCCCCCCCCCCCCCCCCCCCCCCCCCCCCCCCCCCCCCCCCCCCCCCCCCCCCCCCCCCCCCCCCCCCCCCCCCCCCCCCCCCCCCCCCCCCCCCCCCCCCCCCCCCCCCCCCCCCCCCCCCCCCCCCCCCCCCCCCCCCCCCCCCACCCCCCCCCCCCCCCCCCCCCCCCCCCCCCCCCCCCCCCCCCCCCCCCCCCCCCCCCCCCCCCCCCCCCCCCCCCCCCCCCCCCCCCCCCCCCCCCCCCCCCCCCCCCCCCCCCCCCCCCCCCCCCCCCCCCCCCCCCCCCCCCCCCCCCCCCCCCCCCCCCCCCCCCCCCCCCCCCCCCCCCCCCCCCCCCCCCCCCCCCCCCCCCCCCCCCCACCCCCCCCCCCCCCCCCCCCCCCCCCCCCCCCCCCCCCCCCCCCCCCCCCCCCCCCCCCCCCCCCCCCCCCCCCCCCCCCCCCCCCCCCCCCCCCCCCCCCCCCCCCCCCCCCCCCCCCCCCCCCCCCCCCCCCCCCCCCCCCCCCCCCCCCCCCCCCCCCCCCCCCCCCCCCCCCCCCCCCCCCCCCCCCCCCCCCCCCCCCCCCCCCCCCCCCCCCCCCCCCCCCCCCCCCCCCCCCCCCCCCCCCCCCCCCCCCCCCCCCCCCCCCCCCCCCCCCCCCCCCCCCCCCCCCCCCCCCCCACCCCCCCCCCCCCCCCCCCCCCCCCCCCCCCCCCCCCCCCCCCCCCCCCCCCCCCCCCCCCCCCCCCCCCCCCCCCCCCCCCCCCCCCCCCCCCCCCCCCCCCCCCCCCCCCCCCCCCCCCCCCCCCCCCCCCCCCCCCCCCCCCCCCCCCCCCCCCCCCCCCCCCCCCCCCCCCCCCCCCCCCCCCCCCCCCCCCCCCCCCCCCCCCCCCCCCCCCCCCCCCCCCCCCCCCCCCCCCCCCCCCCCCCCCCCCCCCCCCCCCCCCCCCCCCCCCCCCCCCCCCCCCCCCCCCCCCCCCCCCCCCCCCCCCCCCCCCCCCCCCCCCCCCCCCCCCCCCCCCCCCCCCCCCCCCCCCCCCCCCCCCCCCCCCCCCCCCCCCCCCCCCCCCCCCCCCCCCCCCCCCCCCCCCCCCCCCCCCCCCCCCCCCCCCCCCCCCCCCCCCCCCCCCCCCCCCCCCCCCCCCCCCCCCCCCCCCCCCCCCCCCCCCCCCCCCCCCCCCCCCCCCCCCCCCCCCCCCCCCCCCCCCCCCCCCCCCCCCCCCCCCCCCCCCCCCCCCCCCCCCCCCCCCCCCCCCCCCCCCCCCCCCCCCCCCCCCCCCCCCCCCCCCCCCCCCCCCCCCCCCCCCCCCCCCCCCCCCCCCCCCCCCCCCCCCCCCCCCCCCCCCCCCCCCCCCCCCCCCCCCCCCCCCCCCCCCCCCCCCCCCCCCCCCCCCCCCCCCCCCCCCCCCCCCCCCCCCCCCCCCCCCCCCCCCCCCCCCCCCCCCCCCCCCCCCCCCCCCCCCCCCCCCCCCCCCCCCCCCCCCCCCCCCCCCCCCCCCCCCCCCCCCCCCCCCCCCCCCCCCCCCCCCCCCCCCCCCCCCCCCCCCCCCCCCCCCCCCCCCCCCCCCCCCCCCCCCCCCCCCCCCCCCCCCCCCCCCCCCCCCCCCCCCCCCCCCCCCCCCCCCCCCCCCCCCCCCCCCCCCCCCCCCCCCCCCCCCCCCCCCCCCCCCCCCCCCCCCCCCCCCCCCCCCCCCCCCCCCCCCCCCCCCCCCCCCCCCCCCCCCCCCCCCCCCCCCCCCCCCCCCCCCCCCCCCCCCCCCCCCCCCCCCCCCCCCCCCCCCCCCCCCCCCCCCCCCCCCCCCCCCCCCCCCCCCCCCCCCCCCCCCCCCCCCCCCCCCCCCCCCCCCCCCCCCCCCCCCCCCCCCCCCCCCCCCCCCCCCCCCCCCCCCCCCCCCCCCCCCCCCCCCCCCCCCCCCCCACCCCCCCCCCCCCCCCCCCCCCCCCCCCCCCCCCCCCCCCCCCCCCCCCCCCCCCCCCCCCCCCCCCCCCCCCCCCCCCCCCCCCCCCCCCCCCCCCCCCCCCCCCCCCCCCCCCCCCCCCCCCCCCCCCCCCCCCCCCCCCCCCCCCCCCCCCCCCCCCCCCCCCCCCCCCCCCCCCCCCCCCCCCCCCCCCCCCCCCCCCCCCCCCCCCCCCCCCCCCCCCCCCCCCCCCCCCCCCCCCCCCCCCCCCCCCCCCCCCCCCCCCCCCCCCCCCCCCCCCCCCCCCCCCCCCCCCCCCCCCCCCCCCCCCCCCCCCCCCCCCCCCCCCCCCCCCCCCCCCCCCCCCCCCCCCCCCCCCCCCCCCCCCCCCCCCCCCCCCCCCCCCCCCCCCCCCCCCCCCCCCCCCCCCCCCCCCCCCCCCCCCCCCCCCCCCACCCCCCCCCCCCCCCCCCCCCCCCCCCCCCCCCCCCCCCCCCCCCCCCCCCCCCCCCCCCCCCCCCCCCCCCCCCCCCCCCCCCCCCCCCCCCCCCCCCCCCCCCCCCCCCCCCCCCCCCCCCCCCCCCCCCCCCCCCCCCCCCCCCCCCCCCCCCCCCCCCCCCCCCCCCCCCCCCCCCCCCCCCCCCCCCCCCCCCCCCCCCCCCCCCCCCCCCCCCCCCCCCCCCCCCCCCCCCCCCCCCCCCCCCCCCCCCCCCCCCCCCCCCCCCCCCCCCCCCCCCCCCCCCCCCCCCCCCCCCCCCCCCCCCCCCCCCCCCCCCCCCCCCCCCCCCCCCCCCCCCCCCCCCCCCCCCCCCCCCCCCCCCCCCCCCCCCCCCCCCCCCCCCCCCCCCCCCCCCCCCCCCCCCCCCCCCCCCCCCCCCCCCCCCCCCCCCCCCCCCCCCCCCCCCCCCCCCCCCCCCCCCCCCCCCCCCCCCCCCCCCCCCCCCCCCCCCCCCCCCCCCCCCCCCCCCCCCCCCCCCCCCCCCCCCCCCCCCCCCCCCCCCCCCCCCCCCCCCCCCCCCCCCCCCCCCCCCCCCCCCCCCCCCCCCCCCCCCCCCCCCCCCCCCCCCCCCCCCCCCCCCCCCCCCCCCCCCCCCCCCCCCCCCCCCCCCCCCCCCCCCCCCCCCCCCCCCCCCCCCCCCCCCCCCCCCCCCCCCCCCCCCCCCCCCCCCCCCCCCCCCCCCCCCCCCCCCCCCCCCCCCCCCCCCCCCCCCCCCCCCCCCCCCCCCCCCCCCCCCCCCCCCCCCCCCCCCCCCCCCCCCCCCCCCCCCCCCCCCCCCCCCCCCCCCCCCCCCCCCCCCCCCCCCCCCCCCCCCCCCCCCCCCCCCCCCCCCCCCCCCCCCCCCCCCCCCCCCCCCCCCCCCCCCCCCCCCCCCCCCCCCCCCCCCCCCCCCCCCCCCCCCCCCCCCCCCCCCCCCCCCCCCCCCCCCCCCCCCCCCCCCCCCCCCCCCCCCCCCCCCCCCCCCCCCCCCCCCCCCCCCCCCCCCCCCCCCCCCCCCCCCCCCCCCCCCCCCCCCCCCCCCCCCCCCCCCCCCCCCCCCCCCCCCCCCCCCCCCCCCCCCCCCCCCCCCCCCCCCCCCCCCCCCCCCCCCCCCCCCCCCCCCCCCCCCCCCCCCCCCCCCCCCCCCCCCCCCCCCCCCCCCCCCCCCCCCCCCCCCCCCCCCCCCCCCCCCCCCCCCCCCCCCCCCCCCCCCCCCCCCCCCCCCCCCCCCCCCCCCCCCCCCCCCCCCCCCCCCCCCCCCCCCCCCCCCCCCCCCCCCCCCCCCCCCCCCCCCCCCCCCCCCCCCCCCCCCCCCCCCCCCCCCCCCCCCCCCCCCCCCCCCCCCCCCCCCCCCCCCCCCCCCCACCCCCCCCCCCCCCCCCCCCCCCCCCCCCCCCCCCCCCCCCCCCCCCCCCCCCCCCCCCCCCCCCCCCCCCCCCCCCCCCCCCCCCCCCCCCCCCCCCCCCCCCCCCCCCCCCCCCCCCCCCCCCCCCCCCCCCCCCCCCCCCCCCCCCCCCCCCCCCCCCCCCCCCCCCCCCCCCCCCCCCCCCCCCCCCCCCCCCCCCCCCCCCCCCCCCCCCCCCCCCCCCCCCCCCCCCCCCCCCCCCCCCCCCCCCCCCCCCCCCCCCCCCCCCCCCCCCCCCCCCCCCCCCCCCCCCCCCCCCCCCCCCCCCCCCCCCCCCCCCCCCCCCCCCCCCCCCCCCCCCCCCCCCCCCCCCCCCCCCCCCCCCCCCCCCCCCCCCCCCCCCCCCCCCCCCCCCCCCCCCCCCCCCCCCCCCCCCCCCCCCCCCCCCCCCCCCCCCCCCCCCCCCCCCCCCCCCCCCCCCCCCCCCCCCCCCCCCCCCCCCCCCCCCCCCCCCCCCCCCCCCCCCCCCCCCCCCCCCCCCCCCCCCCCCCCCCCCCCCCCCCCCCCCCCCCCCCCCCCCCCCCCCCCCCCCCCCCCCCCCCCCCCCCCCCCCCCCCCCCCCCCCCCCCCCCCCCCCCCCCCCCCCCCCCCCCCCCCCCCCCCCCCCCCCCCCCCCCCCCCCCCCCCCCCCCCCCCCCCCCCCCCCCCCCCCCCCCCCCCCCCCCCCCCCCCCCCCCCCCCCCCCCCCCCCCCCCCCCCCCCCCCCCCCCCCCCCCCCCCCCCCCCCCCCCCCCCCCCCCCCCCCCCCCCCCCCCCCCCCCCCCCCCCCCCCCCCCCCCCCCCCCCCCCCCCCCCCCCCCCCCCCCCCCCCCCCCCCCCCCCCCCCCCCCCCCCCCCCCCCCCCCCCCCCCCCCCCCCCCCCCCCCCCCCCCCCCCCCCCCCCCCCCCCCCCCCCCCCCCCCCCCCCCCCCCCCCCCCCCCCCCCCCCCCCCCCCCCCCCCCCCCCCCCCCCCCCCCCCCCCCCCCCCCCCCCCCCCCCCCCCCCCCCCCCCCCCCCCCCCCCCCCCCCCCCCCCCCCCCCCCCCCCCCCCCCCCCCCCCCCCCCCCCCCCCCCCCCCCCCCCCCCCCCCCCCCCCCCCCCCCCCCCCCCCCCCCCCCCCCCCCCCCCCCCCCCCCCCCCCCCCCCCCCCCCCCCCCCCCCCCCCCCCCCCCCCCCCCCCCCCCCCCCCCCCCCCCCCCCCCCCCCCCCCCCCCCCCCCCCCCCCCCCCCCCCCCCCCCCCCCCCCCCCCCCCCCCCCCCCCCCCCCCCCCCCCCCCCCCCCCCCCCCCCCCCCCCCCCCCCCCCCCCCCCCCCCCCCCCCCCCCCCCCCCCCCCCCCCCCCCCCCCCCCCCCCCCCCCCCCCCCCCCCCCCCCCCCCCCCCCCCCCCCCCCCCCCCCCCCCCCCCCCCCCCCCCCCCCCCCCCCCCCCCCCCCCCCCCCCCCCCCCCCCCCCCCCCCCCCCCCCCCCCCCCCCCCCCCCCCCCCCCCCCCCCCCCCCCCCCCCCCCCCCCCCCCCCCCCCCCCCCCCCCCCCCCCCCCCCCCCCCCCCCCCCCCCCCCCCCCCCCCCCCCCCCCCCCCCCCCCCCCCCCCCCCCCCCCCCCCCCCCCCCCCCCCCCCCCCCCCCCCCCCCCCCCCCCCCCCCCCCCCCCCCCCCCCCCCCCCCCCCCCCCCCCCCCCCCCCCCCCCCCCCCCCCCCCCCCCCCCCCCCCCCCCCCCCCCCCCCCCCCCCCCCCCCCCCCCCCCCCCCCCCCCCCCCCCCCCCCCCCCCCCCCCCCCCCCCCCCCCCCCCCCCCCCCCCCCCCCCCCCCCCCCCCCCCCCCCCCCCCCCCCCCCCCCCCCCCCCCCCCCCCCCCCCCCCCCCCCCCCCCCCCCCCCCCCCCCCCCCCCCCCCCCCCCCCCCCCCCCCCCCCCCCCCCCCCCCCCCCCCCCCCCCCCCCCCCCCCCCCCCCCCCCCCCCCCCCCCCCCCCCCCCCCCCCCCCCCCCCCCCCCCCCCCCCCCCCCCCCCCCCCCCCCCCCCCCCCCCCCCCCCCCCCCCCCCCCCCCCCCCCCCCCCCCCCCCCCCCCCCCCCCCCCCCCCCCCCCCCCCCCCCCCCCCCCCCCCCCCCCCCCCCCCCCCCCCCCCCCCCCCCCCCCCCCCCCCCCCCCCCCCCCCCCCCCCCCCCCCCCCCCCCCCCCCCCCCCCCCCCCCCCCCCCCCCCCCCCCCCCCCCCCCCCCCCCCCCCCCCCCCCCCCCCCCCCCCCCCCCCCCCCCCCCCCCCCCCCCCCCCCCCCCCCCCCCCCCCCCCCCCCCCCCCCCCCCCCCCCCCCCCCCCCCCCCCCCCCCCCCCCCCCCCCCCCCCCCCCCCCCCCCCCCCCCCCCCCCCCCCCCCCCCCCCCCCCCCCCCCCCCCCCCCCCCCCCCCACCCCCCCCCCCCCCCCCCCCCCCCCCCCCCCCCCCCCCCCCCCCCCCCCCCCCCCCCCCCCCCCCCCCCCCCCCCCCCCCCCCCCCCCCCCCCCCCCCCCCCCCCCCCCCCCCCCCCCCCCCCCCCCCCCCCCCCCCCCCCCCCCCCCCCCCCCCCCCCCCCCCCCCCCCCCCCCCCCCCCCCCCCCCCCCCCCCCCCCCCCCCCCCCCCCCCCCCCCCCCCCCCCCCCCCCCCCCCCCCCCCCCCCCCCCCCCCCCCCCCCCCCCCCCCCCCCCCCCCCCCCCCCCCCCCCCCCCCCCCCCCCCCCCCCCCCCCCCCCCCCCCCCCCCCCCCCCCCCCCCCCCCCCCCCCCCCCCCCCCCCCCCCCCCCCCCCCCCCCCCCCCCCCCCCCCCCCCCCCCCCCCCCCCCCCCCCCCCCCCCCCCCCCCCCCCCCCCCCCCCCCCCCCCCCCCCCCCCCCCCCCCCCCCCCCCCCCCCCCCCCCCCCCCCCCCCCCCCCCCCCCCCCCCCCCCCCCCCCCCCCCCCCCCCCCCCCCCCCCCCCCCCCCCCCCCCCCCCCCCCCCCCCCCCCCCCCCCCCCCCCCCCCCCCCCCCCCCCCCCCCCCCCCCCCCCCCCCCCCCCCCCCCCCCCCCCCCCCCCCCCCCCCCCCCCCCCCCCCCCCCCCCCCCCCCCCCCCCCCCCCCCCCCCCCCCCCCCCCCCCCCCCCCCCCCCCCCCCCCCCCCCCCCCCCCCCCCCCCCCCCCCCCCCCCCCCCCCCCCCCCCCCCCCCCCCCCCCCCCCCCCCCCCCCCCCCCCCCCCCCCCCCCCCCCCCCCCCCCCCCCCCCCCCCCCCCCCCCCCCCCCCCCCCCCCCCCCCCCCCCCCCCCCCCCCCCCCCCCCCCCCCCCCCCCCCCCCCCCCCCCCCCCCCCCCCCCCCCCCCCCCCCCCCCCCCCCCCCCCCCCCCCCCCCCCCCCCCCCCCCCCCCCCCCCCCCCCCCCCCCCCCCCCCCCCCCCCCCCCCCCCCCCCCCCCCCCCCCCCCCCCCCCCCCCCCCCCCCCCCCCCCCCCCCCCCCCCCCCCCCCCCCCCCCCCCCCCCCCCCCCCCCCCCCCCCCCCCCCCCCCCCCCCCCCCCCCCCCCCCCCCCCCCCCCCCCCCCCCCCCCCCCCCCCCCCCCCCCCCCCCCCCCCCCCCCCCCCCCCCCCCCCCCCCCCCCCCCCCCCCCCCCCCCCCCCCCCCCCCCCCCCCCCCCCCCCCCCCCCCCCCCCCCCCCCCCCCCCCCCCCCCCCCCCCCCCCCCCCCCCCCCCCCCCCCCCCCCCCCCCCCCCCCCCCCCCCCCCCCCCCCCCCCCCCCCCCCCCCCCCCCCCCCCCCCCCCCCCCCCCCCCCCCCCCCCCCCCCCCCCCCCCCCCCCCCCCCCCCCCCCCCCCCCCCCCCCCCCCCCCCCCCCCCCCCCCCCCCCCCCCCCCCCCCCCCCCCCCCCCCCCCCCCCCCCCCCCCCCCCCCCCCCCCCCCCCCCCCCCCCCCCCCCCCCCCCCCCCCCCCCCCCCCCCCCCCCCCCCCCCCCCCCCCCCCCCCCCCCCCCCCCCCCCCCCCCCCCCCCCCCCCCCCCCCCCCCCCCCCCCCCCCCCCCCCCCCCCCCCCCCCCCCCCCCCCCCCCCCCCCCCCCCCCCCCCCCCCCCCCCCCCCCCCCCCCCCCCCCCCCCCCCCCCCCCCCCCCCCCCCCCCCCCCCCCCCCCCCCCCCCCCCCCCCCCCCCCCCCCCCCCCCCCCCCCCCCCCCCCCCCCCCCCCCCCCCCCCCCCCCCCCCCCCCCCCCCCCCCCCCCCCCCCCCCCCCCCCCCCCCCCCCCCCCCCCCCCCCCCCACCCCCCCCCCCCCCCCCCCCCCCCCCCCCCCCCCCCCCCCCCCCCCCCCCCCCCCCCCCCCCCCCCCCCCCCCCCCCCCCCCCCCCCCCCCCCCCCCCCCCCCCCCCCCCCCCCCCCCCCCCCCCCCCCCCCCCCCCCCCCCCCCCCCCCCCCCCCCCCCCCCCCCCCCCCCCCCCCCCCCCCCCCCCCCCCCCCCCCCCCCCCCCCCCCCCCCCCCCCCCCCCCCCCCCCCCCCCCCCCCCCCCCCCCCCCCCCCCCCCCCCCCCCCCCCCCCCCCCCCCCCCCCCCCCCCCCCCCCCCCCCCCCCCCCCCCCCCCCCCCCCCCCCCCCCCCCCCCCCCCCCCCCCCCCCCCCCCCCCCCCCCCCCCCCCCCCCCCCCCCCCCCCCCCCCCCCCCCCCCCCCCCCCCCCCCCCCCCCCCCCCCCCCCCCCCCCCCCCCCCCCCCCCCCCCCCCCCCCCCCCCCCCCCCCCCCCCCCCCCCCCCCCCCCCCCCCCCCCCCCCCCCCCCCCCCCCCCCCCCCCCCCCCCCCCCCCCCCCCCCCCCCCCCCCCCCCCCCCCCCCCCCCCCCCCCCCCCCCCCCCCCCCCCCCCCCCCCCCCCCCCCCCCCCCCCCCCCCCCCCCCCCCCCCCCCCCCCCCCCCCCCCCCCCCCCCCCCCCCCCCCCCCCCCCCCCCCCCCCCCCCCCCCCCCCCCCCCCCCCCCCCCCCCCCCCCCCCCCCCCCCCCCCCCCCCCCCCCCCCCCCCCCCCCCCCCCCCCCCCCCCCCCCCCCCCCCCCCCCCCCCCCCCCCCCCCCCCCCCCCCCCCCCCCCCCCCCCCCCCCCCCCCCCCCCCCCCCCCCCCCCCCCCCCCCCCCCCCCCCCCCCCCCCCCCCCCCCCCCCCCCCCCCCCCCCCCCCCCCCCCCCCCCCCCCCCCCCCCCCCCCCCCCCCCCCCCCCCCCCCCCCCCCCCCCCCCCCCCCCCCCCCCCCCCCCCCCCCCCCCCCCCCCCCCCCCCCCCCCCCCCCCCCCCCCCCCCCCCCCCCCCCCCCCCCCCCCCCCCCCCCCCCCCCCCCCCCCCCCCCCCCCCCCACCCCCCCCCCCCCCCCCCCCC
Source organism: Ascaris suum (assembly GCA_013433145.1). Classification (NCBI taxonomy): domain Eukaryota; kingdom Metazoa; phylum Nematoda; class Chromadorea; order Rhabditida; family Ascarididae; genus Ascaris; species Ascaris suum. The sequence goes on from JACCHR010000035.1 coordinate 103,947, forward strand.
CCCCCCCCCCCCCCCCCCCCCCCCCCCCCCCCCCCCCCCCCCCCCCCCCCCCCCCCCCCCCCCCCCCCCCCCCCCCCCCCCCCCCCCCCCCCCCCCCCCCCCCCCCCCCCCCCCCCCCCCCCCCCCCCCCCCCCCCCCCCCCCCCCCCCCCCCCCCCCCCCCCCCCCCCCCCCCCCCCCCCCCCCCCCCCCCCCCCCCCCCCCCCCCCCCCCCCCCCCCCCCCCCCCCCCCCCCCCCCCCCCCCCCCCCCCCCCCCCCCCCCCCCCCCCCCCCCCCCCCCCCCCCCCCCCCCCCCCCCCCCCCCCCCCCCCCCCCCCCCCCCCCCCCCCCCCCCCCCCCCCCCCCCCCCCCCCCCCCCCCCCCCCCCCCCCCCCCCCCCCCCCCCCCCCCCCCCCCCCCCCCCCCCCCCCCCCCCCCCCCCCCCCCCCCCCCCCCCCCCCCCCCCCCCCCCCCCCCCCCCCCCCCCCCCCCCCCCCCCCCCCCCCCCCCCCCCCCCCCCCCCCCCCCCCCCCCCCCCCCCCCCCCCCCCCCCCCCCCCCCCCCCCCCCCCCCCCCCCCCCCCCCCCCCCCCCCCCCCCCCCCCCCCCCCCCCCCCCCCCCCCCCCCCCCCCCCCCCCCCCCCCCCCCCCCCCCCCCCCCCCCCCCCCCCCCCCCCCCCCCCCCCCCCCCCCCCCCCCCCCCCCCCCCCCCCCCCCCCCCCCCCCCCCCCCCCCCCCCCCCCCCCCCCCCCCCCCCCCCCCCCCCCCCCCCCCCCCCCCCCCCCCCCCCCCCCCCCCCCCCCCCCCCCCCCCCCCCCCCCCCCCCCCCCCCCCCCCCCCCCCCCCCCCCCCCCCCCCCCCCCCCCCCCCCCCCCCCCCCCCCCCCCCCCCCCCCCCCCCCCCCCCCCCCCCCCCCCCCCCCCCCCCCCCCCCCCCCCCCCCCCCCCCCCCCCCCCCCCCCCCCCCCCCCCCCCCCCCCCCCCCCCCCCCCCCCCCCCCCCCCCCCCCCCCCCCCCCCCCCCCCCCCCCCCCCCCCCCCCCCCCCCCCCCCCCCCCCCCCCCCCCCCCCCCCCCCCCCCCCCCCCCCCCCCCCCCCCCCCCCCCCCCCCCCCCCCCCCCCCCCCCCCCCCCCCCCCCCCCCCCCCCCCCCCCCCCCCCCCCCCCCCCCCCCCCCCCCCCCCCCCCCCCCCCCCCCCCCCCCCCCCCCCCCCCCCCCCCCCCCCCCCCCCCCCCCCCACCCCCCCCCCCCCCCCCCCCCCCCCCCCCCCCCCCCCCCCCCCCCCCCCCCCCCCCCCCCCCCCCCCCCCCCCCCCCCCCCCCCCCCCCCCCCCCCCCCCCCCCCCCCCCCCCCCCCCCCCCCCCCCCCCCCCCCCCCCCCCCCCCCCCCCCCCCCCCCCCCCCCCCCCCCCCCCCCCCCCCCCCCCCCCCCCCCCCCCCCCCCCCCCCCCCCCCCCCCCCCCCCCCCCCCCCCCCCCCCCCCCCCCCCCCCCCCCCCCCCCCCCCCCCCCCCCCCCCCCCCCCCCCCCCCCCCCCCCCCCCCCCCCCCCCCCCCCCCCCCCCCCCCCCCCCCCCCCCCCCCCCCCCCCCCCCCCCCCCCCCCCCCCCCCCCCCCCCCCCCCCCCCCCCCCCCCCCCCCCCCCCCCCCCCCCCCCCCCCCCCCCCCCCCCCCCCCCCCCCCCCCCCCCCCCCCCCCCCCCCCCCCCCCCCCCCCCCCCCCCCCCCCCCCCCCCCCCCCCCCCCCCCCCCCCCCCCCCCCCCCCCCCCCCCCCCCCCCCCCCCCCCCCCCCCCCCCCCCCCCCCCCCCCCCCCCCCCCCCCCCCCCCCCCCCCCCCCCCCCCCCCCCCCCCCCCCCCCCCCCCCCCCCCCCCCCCCCCCCCCCCCCCCCCCCCCCCCCCCCCCCCCCCCCCCCCCCCCCCCCCCCCCCCCCCCCCCCCCCCCCCCCCCCCCCCCCCCCCCCCCCCCCCCCCCCCCCCCCCCCCCCCCCCCCCCCCCCCCCCCCCCCCCCCCCCCCCCCCCCCCCCCCCCCCCCCCCCCCCCCCCCCCCCCCCCCCCCCCCCCCCCCCCCCCCCCCCCCCCCCCCCCCCCCCCCCCCCCCCCCCCCCCCCCCCCCCCCCCCCCCCCCCCCCCCCCCCCCCCCCCCCCCCCCCCCCCCCCCCCCCCCCCCCCCCCCCCCCCCCCCCCCCCCCCCCCCCCCCCCCCCCCCCCCCCCCCCCCCCCCCCCCCCCCCCCCCCCCCCCCCCCCCCCCCCCCCCCCCCCCCCCCCCCCCCCCCCCCCCCCCCCCCCCCCCCCCCCCCCCCCCCCCCCCCCCCCCCCCCCCCCCCCCCCCCCCCCCCCCCCCCCCCCCCCCCCCCCCCCCCCCCCCCCCCCCCCCCCCCCCCCCCCCCCCCCCCCCCCCCCCCCCCCCCCCCCCCCCCCCCCCCCCCCCCCCCCCCCCCCCCCCCCCCCCCCCCCCCCCCCCCCCCCCCCCCCCCCCCCCCCCCCCCCCCCCCCCCCCCCCCCCCCCCCCCCCCCCCCCCCCCCCCCCCCCCCCCCCCCCCCCCCCCCCCCCCCCCCCCCCCCCCCCCCCCCCCCCCCCCCCCCCCCCCCCCCCCCCCCCCCCCCCCCCCCCCCCCCCCCCCCCCCCCCCCCCCCCCCCCCCCCCCCCCCCCCCCCCCCCCCCCCCCCCCCCCCCCCCCCCCCCCCCCCCCCCCCCCCCCCCCCCCCCCCCCCCCCCCCCCCCCCCCCCCCCCCCCCCCCCCCCCCCCCCCCCCCCCCCCCCCCCCCCCCCCCCCCCCCCCCCCCCCCCCCCCCCCCCCCCCCCCCCCCCCCCCCCCCCCCCCCCCCCCCCCCCCCCCCCCCCCCCCCCCCCCCCCCCCCCCCCCCCCCCCCCCCCCCCCCCCCCCCCCCCCCCCCCCCCCCCCCCCCCCCCCCCCCCCCCCCCCCCCCCCCCCCCCCCCCCCCCCCCCCCCCCCCCCCCCCCCCCCCCCCCCCCCCCCCCCCCCCCCCCCCCCCCCCCCCCCCCCCCCCCCCCCCCCCCCCCCCCCCCCCCCCCCCCCCCCCCCCCCCCCCCCCCCCCCCCCCCCCCCCCCCCCCCCCCCCCCCCCCCCCCCCCCCCCCCCCCCCCCCCCCCCCCCCCCCCCCCCCCCCCCCCCCCCCCCCCCCCCCCCCCCCCCCCCCCCCCCCCCCCCCCCCCCCCCCCCCCCCCCCCCCCCCCCCCCCCCCCCCCCCCCCCCCCCCCCCCCCCCCCCCCCCCCCCCCCCCCCCCCCCCCCCCCCCCCCCCCCCCCCCCCCCCCCCCCCCCCCCCCCCCCCCCCCCCCCCCCCCCCCCCCCCCCCCCCCCCCCCCCCCCCCCCCCCCCCCCCCCCCCCCCCCCCCCCCCCCCCCCCCCCCCCCCCCCCCCCCCCCCCCCCCCCCCCCCCCCCCCCCCCCCCCCCCCCCCCCCCCCCCCCCCCCCCCCCCCCCCCCCCCCCCCCCCCCCCCCCCCCCCCCCCCCCCCCCCCCCCCCCCCCCCCCCCCCCCCCCCCCCCCCCCCCCCCCCCCCCCCCCCCCCCCCCCCCCCCCCCCCCCCCCCCCCCCCCCCCCCCCCCCCCCCCCCCCCCCCCCCCCCCCCCCCCCCCCCCCCCCCCCCCCCCCCCCCCCCCCCCCCCCCCCCCCCCCCCCCCCCCCCCCCCCCCCCCCCCCCCCCCCCCCCCCCCCCCCCCCCCCCCCCCCCCCCCCCCCCCCCCCCCCCCCCCCCCCCCCCCCCCCCCCCCCCCCCCCCCCCCCCCCCCCCCCCCCCCCCCCCCCCCCCCCCCCCCCCCCCCCCCCCCCCCCCCCCCCCCCCCCCCCCCCCCCCCCCCCCCCCCCCCCCCCCCCCCCCCCCCCCCCCCCCCCCCCCCCCCCCCCCCCCCCCCCCCCCCCCCCCCCCCCCCCCCCCCCCCCCCCCCCCCCCCCCCCCCCCCCCCCCCCCCCCCCCCCCCCCCCCCCCCCCCCCCCCCCCCCCCCCCCCCCCCCCCCCCCCCCCCCCCCCCCCCCCCCCCCCCCCCCCCCCCCCCCCCCCCCCCCCCCCCCCCCCCCCCCCCCCCCCCCCCCCCCCCCCCCCCCCCCCCCCCCCCCCCCCCCCCCCCCCCCCCCCCCCCCCCCCCCCCCCCCCCCCCCCCCCCCCCCCCCCCCCCCCCCCCCCCCCCCCCCCCCCCCCCCCCCCCCCCCCCCCCCCCCCCCCCCCCCCCCCCCCCCCCCCCCCCCCCCCCCCCCCCCCCCCCCCCCCCCCCCCCCCCCCCCCCCCCCCCCCCCCCCCCCCCCCCCCCCCCCCCCCCCCCCCCCCCCCCCCCCCCCCCCCCCCCCCCCCCCCCCCCCCCCCCCCCCCCCCCCCCCCCCCCCCCCCCCCCCCCCCCCCCCCCCCCCCCCCCCCCCCCCCCCCCCCCCCCCCCCCCCCCCCCCCCCCCCCCCCCCCCCCCCCCCCCCCCCCCCCCCCCCCCCCCCCCCCCCCCCCCCCCCCCCCCCCCCCCCCCCCCCCCCCCCCCCCCCCCCCCCCCCCCCCCCCCCCCCCCCCCCCCCCCCCCCCCCCCCCCCCCCCCCCCCCCCCCCCCCCCCCCCCCCCCCCCCCCCCCCCCCCCCCCCCCCCCCCCCCCCCCCCCCCCCCCCCCCCCCCCCCCCCCCCCCCCCCCCCCCCCCCCCCCCCCCCCCCCCCCCCCCCCCCCCCCCCCCCCCCCCCCCCCCCCCCCCCCCCCCCCCCCCCCCCCCCCCCCCCCCCCCCCCCCCCCCCCCCCCCCCCCCCCCCCCCCCCCCCCCCCCCCCCCCCCCCCCCCCCCCCCCCCCCCCCCCCCCCCCCCCCCCCCCCCCCCCCCCCCCCCCCCCCCCCCCCCCCCCCCCCCCCCCCCCCCCCCCCCCCCCCCCCCCCCCCCCCCCCCCCCCCCCCCCCCCCCCCCCCCCCCCCCCCCCCCCCCCCCCCCCCCCCCCCCCCCCCCCCCCCCCCCCCCCCCCCCCCCCCCCCCCCCCCCCCCCCCCCCCCCCCCCCCCCCCCCCCCCCCCCCCCCCCCCCCCCCCCCCCCCCCCCCCCCCCCCCCCCCCCCCCCCCCCCCCCCCCCCCCCCCCCCCCCCCCCCCCCCCCCCCCCCCCCCCCCCCCCCCCCCCCCCCCCCCCCCCCCCCCCCCCCCCCCCCCCCCCCCCCCCCCCCCCCCCCCCCCCCCCCCCCCCCCCCCCCCCCCCCCCCCCCCCCCCCCCCCCCCCCCCCCCCCCCCCCCCCCCCCCCCCCCCCCCCCCCCCCCCCCCCCCCCCCCCCCCCCCCCCCCCCCCCCCCCCCCCCCCCCCCCCCCCCCCCCCCCCCCCCCCCCCCCCCCCCCCCCCCCCCCCCCCCCCCCCCCCCCCCCCCCCCCCCCCCCCCCCCCCCCCCCCCCCCCCCCCCCCCCCCCCCCCCCCCCCCCCCCCCCCCCCCCCCCCCCCCCCCCCCCCCCCCCCCCCCCCCCCCCCCCCCCCCCCCCCCCCCCCCCCCCCCCCCCCCCCCCCCCCCCCCCCCCCCCCCCCCCCCCCCCCCCCCCCCCCCCCCCCCCCCCCCCCCCCCCCCCCCCCCCCCCCCCCCCCCCCCCCCCCCCCCCCCCCCCCCCCCCCCCCCCCCCCCCCCCCCCCCCCCCCCCCCCCCCCCCCCCCCCCCCCCCCCCCCCCCCCCCCCCCCCCCCCCCCCCCCCCCCCCCCCCCCCCCCCCCCCCCCCCCCCCCCCCCCCCCCCCCCCCCCCCCCCCCCCCCCCCCCCCCCCCCCCCCCCCCCCCCCCCCCCCCCCCCCCCCCCCCCCCCCCCCCCCCCCCCCCCCCCCCCCCCCCCCCCCCCCCCCCCCCCCCCCCCCCCCCCCCCCCCCCCCCCCCCCCCCCCCCCCCCCCCCCCCCCCCCCCCCCCCCCCCCCCCCCCCCCCCCCCCCCCCCCCCCCCCCCCCCCCCCCCCCCCCCCCCCCCCCCCCCCCCCCCCCCCCCCCCCCCCCCCCCCCCCCCCCCCCCCCCCCCCCCCCCCCCCCCCCCCCCCCCCCCCCCCCCCCCCCCCCCCCCCCCCCCCCCCCCCCCCCCCCCCCCCCCCCCCCCCCCCCCCCCCCCCCCCCCCCCCCCCCCCCCCCCCCCCCCCCCCCCCCCCCCCCCCCCCCCCCCCCCCCCCCCCCCCCCCCCCCCCCCCCCCCCCCCCCCCCCCCCCCCCCCCCCCCCCCCCCCCCCCCCCCCCCCCCCCCCCCCCCCCCCCCCCCCCCCCCCCCCCCCCCCCCCCCCCCCCCCCCCCCCCCCCCCCCCCCCCCCCCCCCCCCCCCCCCCCCCCCCCCCCCCCCCCCCCCCCCCCCCCCCCCCCCCCCCCCCCCCCCCCCCCCCCCCCCCCCCCCCCCCCCCCCCCCCCCCCCCCCCCCCCCCCCCCCCCCCCCCCCCCCCCCCCCCCCCCCCCCCCCCCCCCCCCCCCCCCCCCCCCCCCCCCCCCCCCCCCCCCCCCCCCCCCCCCCCCCCCCCCCCCCCCCCCCCCCCCCCCCCCCCCCCCCCCCCCCCCCCCCCCCCCCCCCCCCCCCCCCCCCCCCCCCCCCCCCCCCCCCCCCCCCCCCCCCCCCCCCCCCCCCCCCCCCCCCCCCCCCCCCCCCCCCCCCCCCCCCCCCCCCCCCCCCCCCCCCCCCCCCCCCCCCCCCCCCCCCCCCCCCCCCCCCCCCCCCCCCCCCCCCCCCCCCCCCCCCCCCCCCCCCCCCCCCCCCCCCCCCCCCCCCCCCCCCCCCCCCCCCCCCCCCCCCCCCCCCCCCCCCCCCCCCCCCCCCCCCCCCCCCCCCCCCCCCCCCCCCCCCCCCCCCCCCCCCCCCCCCCCCCCCCCCCCCCCCCCCCCCCCCCCCCCCCCCCCCCCCCCCCCCCCCCCCCCCCCCCCCCCCCCCCCCCCCCCCCCCCCCCCCCCCCCCCCCCCCCCCCCCCCCCCCCCCCCCCCCCCCCCCCCCCCCCCCCCCCCCCCCCCCCCCCCCCCCCCCCCCCCCCCCCCCCCCCCCCCCCCCCCCCCCCCCCCCCCCCCCCCCCCCCCCCCCCCCCCCCCCCCCCCCCCCCCCCCCCCCCCCCCCCCCCCCCCCCCCCCCCCCCCCCCCCCCCCCCCCCCCCCCCCCCCCCCCCCCCCCCCCCCCCCCCCCCCCCCCCCCCCCCCCCCCCCCCCCCCCCCCCCCCCCCCCCCCCCCCCCCCCCCCCCCCCCCCCCCCCCCCCCCCCCCCCCCCCCCCCCCCCCCCCCCCCCCCCCCCCCCCCCCCCCCCCCCCCCCCCCCCCCCCCCCCCCCCCCCCCCCCCCCCCCCCCCCCCCCCCCCCCCCCCCCCCCCCCCCCCCCCCCCCCCCCCCCCCCCCCCCCCCCCCCCCCCCCCCCCCCCCCCCCCCCCCCCCCCCCCCCCCCCCCCCCCCCCCCCCCCCCCCCCCCCCCCCCCCCCCCCCCCCCCCCCCCCCCCCCCCCCCCCCCCCCCCCCCCCCCCCCCCCCCCCCCCCCCCCCCCCCCCCCCCCCCCCCCCCCCCCCCCCCCCCCCCCCCCCCCCCCCCCCCCCCCCCCCCCCCCCCCCCCCCCCCCCCCCCCCCCCCCCCCCCCCCCCCCCCCCCCCCCCCCCCCCCCCCCCCCCCCCCCCCCCCCCCCCCCCCCCCCCCCCCCCCCCCCCCCCCCCCCCCCCCCCCCCCCCCCCCCCCCCCCCCCCCCCCCCCCCCCCCCCCCCCCCCCCCCCCCCCCCCCCCCCCCCCCCCCCCCCCCCCCCCCCCCCCCCCCCCCCCCCCCCCCCCCCCCCCCCCCCCCCCCCCCCCCCCCCCCCCCCCCCCCCCCCCCCCCCCCCCCCCCCCCCCCCCCCCCCCCCCCCCCCCCCCCCCCCCCCCCCCCCCCCCCCCCCCCCCCCCCCCCCCCCCCCCCCCCCCCCCCCCCCCCCCCCCCCCCCCCCCCCCCCCCCCCCCCCCCCCCCCCCCCCCCCCCCCCCCCCCCCCCCCCCCCCCCCCCCCCCCCCCCCCCCCCCCCCCCCCCCCCCCCCCCCCCCCCCCCCCCCCCCCCCCCCCCCCCCCCCCCCCCCCCCCCCCCCCCCCCCCCCCCCCCCCCCCCCCCCCCCCCCCCCCCCCCCCCCCCCCCCCCCCCCCCCCCCCCCCCCCCCCCCCCCCCCCCCCCCCCCCCCCCCCCCCCCCCCCCCCCCCCCCCCCCCCCCCCCCCCCCCCCCCCCCCCCCCCCCCCCCCCCCCCCCCCCCCCCCCCCCCCCCCCCCCCCCCCCCCCCCCCCCCCCCCCCCCCCCCCCCCCCCCCCCCCCCCCCCCCCCCCCCCCCCCCCCCCCCCCCCCCCCCCCCCCCCCCCCCCCCCCCCCCCACCCCCCCCCCCCCCCCCCCCCCCCCCCCCCCCCCCCCCCCCCCCCCCCCCCCCCCCCCCCCCCCCCCCCCCCCCCCCCCCCCCCCCCCCCCCCCCCCCCCCCCCCCCCCCCCCCCCCCCCCCCCCCCCCCCCCCCCCCCCCCCCCCCCCACCCCCCCCCCCCCCCCCCCCCCCCCCCCCCCCCCCCCCCCCCCCCCCCCCCCCCCCCCCCCCCCCCCCCCCCCCCCCCCCCCCCCCCCCCCCCCCCCCCCCCCCCCCCCCCCCCCCCCCCCCCCCCCCCCCCCCCCCCCCCCCCCCCCCCCCCCCCCCCCCCCCCCCCCCCCCCCCCCCCCCCCCCCCCCCCCCCCCCCCCCCCCCCCCCCCCCCCCCCCCCCCCCCCCCCCCCCCCCCCCCCCCCCCCCCCCCCCCCCCCCCCCCCCCCCCCCCCCCCCCCCCCCCCCCCCCCCCCCCCCCCCCCCCCCCCCCCCCCCCCCCCCCCCCCCCCCCCCCCCCCCCCCCCCCCCCCCCCCCCCCCCCCCCCCCCCCCCCCCCCCCCCCCCCCCCCCCCCCCCCCCCCCCCCCCCCCCCCCCCCCCCCCCCCCCCCCCCCCCCCCCCCCCCCCCCCCCCCCCCCCCCCCCCCCCCCCCCCCCCCCCCCCCCCCCCCCCCCCCCCCCCCCCCCCCCCCCCCCCCCCCCCCCCCCCCCCCCCCCCCCCCCCCCCCCCCCCCCCCCCCCCCCCCCCCCCCCCCCCCCCCCCCCCCCCCCCCCCCCCCCCCCCCCCCCCCCCCCCCCCCCCCCCCCCCCCCCCCCCCCCCCCCCCCCCCCCCCCCCCCCCCCCCCCCCCCCCCCCCCCCCCCCCCCCCCCCCCCCCCCCCCCCCCCCCCCCCCCCCCCCCCCCCCCCCCCCCCCCCCCCCCCCCCCCCCCCCCCCCCCCCCCCCCCCCCCCCCCCCCCCCCCCCCCCCCCCCCCCCCCCCCCCCCCCCCCCCCCCCCCCCCCCCCCCCCCCCCCCCCCCCCCCCCCCCCCCCCCCCCCCCCCCCCCCCCCCCCCCCCCCCCCCCCCCCCCCCCCCCCCCCCCCCCCCCCCCCCCCCCCCCCCCCCCCCCCCCCCCCCCCCCCCCCCCCCCCCCCCCCCCCCCCCCCCCCCCCCCCCCCCCCCCCCCCCCCCCCCCCCCCCCCCCCCCCCCCCCCCCCCCCCCCCCCCCCCCCCCCCCCCCCCCCCCCCCCCCCCCCCCCCCCCCCCCCCCCCCCCCCCCCCCCCCCCCCCCCCCCCCCCCCCCCCCCCCCCCCCCCCCCCCCCCCCCCCCCCCCCCCCCCCCCCCCCCCCCCCCCCCCCCCCCCCCCCCCCCCCCCCCCCCCCCCCCCCCCCCCCCCCCCCCCCCCCCCCCCCCCCCCCCCCCCCCCCCCCCCCCCCCCCCCCCCCCCCCCCCCCCCCCCCCCCCCCCCCCCCCCCCCCCCCCCCCCCCCCCCCCCCCCCCCCCCCCCCCCCCCCCCCCCCCCCCCCCCCCCCCCCCCCCCCCCCCCCCCCCCCCCCCCCCCCCCCCCCCCCCCCCCCCCCCCCCCCCCCCCCCCCCCCCCCCCCCCCCCCCCCCCCCCCCCCCCCCCCCCCCCCCCCCCCCCCCCCCCCCCCCCCCCCCCCCCCCCCCCCCCCCCCCCCCCCCCCCCCCCCCCCCCCCCCCCCCCCCCCCCCCCCCCCCCCCCCCCCCCCCCCCCCCCCCCCCCCCCCCCCCCCCCCCCCCCCCCCCCCCCCCCCCCCCCCCCCCCCCCCCCCCCCCCCCCCCCCCCCCCCCCCCCCCCCCCCCCCCCCCCCCCCCCCCCCCCCCCCCCCCCCCCCCCCCCCCCCCCCCCCCCCCCCCCCCCCCCCCCCCCCCCCCCCCCCCCCCCCCCCCCCCCCCCCCCCCCCCCCCCCCCCCCCCCCCCCCCCCCCCCCCCCCCCCCCCCCCCCCCCCCCCCCCCCCCCCCCCCCCCCCCCCCCCCCCCCCCCCCCCCCCCCCCCCCCCCCCCCCCCCCCCCCCCCCCCCCCCCCCCCCCCCCCCCCCCCCCCCCCCCCCCCCCCCCCCCCCCCCCCCCCCCCCCCCCCCCCCCCCCCCCCCCCCCCCCCCCCCCCCCCCCCCCCCCCCCCCCCCCCCCCCCCCCCCCCCCCCCCCCCCCCCCCCCCCCCCCCCCCCCCCCCCCCCCCCCCCCCCCCCCCCCCCCCCCCCCCCCCCCCCCCCCCCCCCCCCCCCCCCCCCCCCCCCCCCCCCCCCCCCCCCCCCCCCCCCCCCCCCCCCCCCCCCCCCCCCCCCCCCCCCCCCCCCCCCCCCCCCCCCCCCCCCCCCCCCCCCCCCCCCCCCCCCCCCCCCCCCCCCCCCCCCCCCCCCCCCCCCCCCCCCCCCCCCCCCCCCCCCCCCCCCCCCCCCCCCCCCCCCCCCCCCCCCCCCCCCCCCCCCCCCCCCCCCCCCCCCCCCCCCCCCCCCCCCCCCCCCCCCCCCCCCCCCCCCCCCCCCCCCCCCCCCCCCCCCCCCCCCCCCCCCCCCCCCCCCCCCCCCCCCCCCCCCCCCCCCCCCCCCCCCCCCCCCCCCCCCCCCCCCCCCCCCCCCCCCCCCCCCCCCCCCCCCCCCCCCCCCCCCCCCCCCCCCCCCCCCCCCCCCCCCCCCCCCCCCCCCCCCCCCCCCCCCCCCCCCCCCCCCCCCCCCCCCCCCCCCCCCCCCCCCCCCCCCCCCCCCCCCCCCCCCCCCCCCCCCCCCCCCCCCCCCCCCCCCCCCCCCCCCCCCCCCCCCCCCCCCCCCCCCCCCCCCCCCCCCCCCCCCCCCCCCCCCCCCCCCCCCCCCCCCCCCCCCCCCCCCCCCCCCCCCCCCCCCCCCCCCCCCCCCCCCCCCCCCCCCCCCCCCCCCCCCCCCCCCCCCCCCCCCCCCCCCCCCCCCCCCCCCCCCCCCCCCCCCCCCCCCCCCCCCCCCCCCCCCCCCCCCCCCCCCCCCCCCCCCCCCCCCCCCCCCCCCCCCCCCCCCCCCCCCCCCCCCCCCCCCCCCCCCCCCCCCCCCCCCCCCCCCCCCCCCCCCCCCCCCCCCCCCCCCCCCCCCCCCCCCCCCCCCCCCCCCCCCCCCCCCCCCCCCCCCCCCCCCCCCCCCCCCCCCCCCCCCCCCCCCCCCCCCCCCCCCCCCCCCCCCCCCCCCCCCCCCCCCCCCCCCCCCCCCCCCCCCCCCCCCCCCCCCCCCCCCCCCCCCCCCCCCCCCCCCCCCCCCCCCCCCCCCCCCCCCCCCCCCCCCCCCCCCCCCCCCCCCCCCCCCCCCCCCCCCCCCCCCCCCCCCCCCCCCCCCCCCCCCCCCCCCCCCCCCCCCCCCCCCCCCCCCCCCCCCCCCCCCCCCCCCCCCCCCCCCCCCCCCCCCCCCCCCCCCCCCCCCCCCCCCCCCCCCCCCCCCCCCCCCCCCCCCCCCCCCCCCCCCCCCCCCCCCCCCCCCCCCCCCCCCCCCCCCCCCCCCCCCCCCCCCCCCCCCCCCCCCCCCCCCCCCCCCCCCCCCCCCCCCCCCCCCCCCCCCCCCCCCCCCCCCCCCCCCCCCCCCCCCCCCCCCCCCCCCCCCCCCCCCCCCCCCCCCCCCCCCCCCCCCCCCCCCCCCCCCCCCCCCCCCCCCCCCCCCCCCCCCCCCCCCCCCCCCCCCCCCCCCCCCCCCCCCCCCCCCCCCCCCCCCCCCCCCCCCCCCCCCCCCCCCCCCCCCCCCCCCCCCCCCCCCCCCCCCCCCCCCCCCCCCCCCCCCCCCCCCCCCCCCCCCCCCCCCCCCCCCCCCCCCCCCCCCCCCCCCCCCCCCCCCCCCCCCCCCCCCCCCCCCCCCCCCCCCCCCCCCCCCCCCCCCCCCCCCCCCCCCCCCCCCCCCCCCCCCCCCCCCCCCCCCCCCCCCCCCCCCCCCCCCCCCCCCCCCCCCCCCCCCCCCCCCCCCCCCCCCCCCCCCCCCCCCCCCCCCCCCCCCCCCCCCCCCCCCCCCCCCCCCCCCCCCCCCCCCCCCCCCCCCCCCCCCCCCCCCCCCCCCCCCCCCCCCCCCCCCCCCCCCCCCCCCCCCCCCCCCCCCCCCCCCCCCCCCCCCCCCCCCCCCCCCCCCCCCCCCCCCCCCCCCCCCCCCCCCCCCCCCCCCCCCCCCCCCCCCCCCCCCCCCCCCCCCCCCCCCCCCCCCCCCCCCCCCCCCCCCCCCCCCCCCCCCCCCCCCCCCCCCCCCCCCCCCCCCCCCCCCCCCCCCCCCCCCCCCCCCCCCCCCCCCCCCCCCCCCCCCCCCCCCCCCCCCCCCCCCCCCCCCCCCCCCCCCCCCCCCCCCCCCCCCCCCCCCCCCCCCCCCCCCCCCCCCCCCCCCCCCCCCCCCCCCCCCCCCCCCCCCCCCCCCCCCCCCCCCCCCCCCCCCCCCCCCCCCCCCCCCCCCCCCCCCCCCCCCCCCCCCCCCCCCCCCCCCCCCCCCCCCCCCCCCCCCCCCCCCCCCCCCCCCCCCCCCCCCCCCCCCCCCCCCCCCCCCCCCCCCCCCCCCCCCCCCCCCCCCCCCCCCCCCCCCCCCCCCCCCCCCCCCCCCCCCCCCCCCCCCCCCCCCCCCCCCCCCCCCCCCCCCCCCCCCCCCCCCCCCCCCCCCCCCCCCCCCCCCCCCCCCCCCCCCCCCCCCCCCCCCCCCCCCCCCCCCCCCCCCCCCCCCCCCCCCCCCCCCCCCCCCCCCCCCCCCCCCCCCCCCCCCCCCCCCCCCCCCCCCCCCCCCCCCCCCCCCCCCCCCCCCCCCCCCCCCCCCCCCCCCCCCCCCCCCCCCCCCCCCCCCCCCCCCCCCCCCCCCCCCCCCCCCCCCCCCCCCCCCCCCCCCCCCCCCCCCCCCCCCCCCCCCCCCCCCCCCCCCCCCCCCCCCCCCCCCCCCCCCCCCCCCCCCCCCCCCCCCCCCCCCCCCCCCCCCCCCCCCCCCCCCCCCCCCCCCCCCCCCCCCCCCCCCCCCCCCCCCCCCCCCCCCCCCCCCCCCCCCCCCCCCCCCCCCCCCCCCCCCCCCCCCCCCCCCCCCCCCCCCCCCCCCCCCCCCCCCCCCCCCCCCCCCCCCCCCCCCCCCCCCCCCCCCCCCCCCCCCCCCCCCCCCCCCCCCCCCCCCCCCCCCCCCCCCCCCCCCCCCCCCCCCCCCCCCCCCCCCCCCCCCCCCCCCCCCCCCCCCCCCCCCCCCCCCCCCCCCCCCCCCCCCCCCCCCCCCCCCCCCCCCCCCCCCCCCCCCCCCCCCCCCCCCCCCCCCCCCCCCCCCCCCCCCCCCCCCCCCCCCCCCCCCCCCCCCCCCCCCCCCCCACCCCCCCCCCCCCCCCCCCCCCCCCCCCCCCCCCCCCCCCCCCCCCCCCCCCCCCCCCCCCCCCCCCCCCCCCCCCCCCCCCCCCCCCCCCCCCCCCCCCCCCCCCCCCCCCCCCCCCCCCCCCCCCCCCCCCCCCCCCCCCCCCCCCCCCCCCCCCCCCCCCCCCCCCCCCCCCCCCCCCCCCCCCCCCCCCCCCCCCCCCCCCCCCCCCCCCCCCCCCCCCCCCCCCCCCCCCCCCCCCCCCCCCCCCCCCCCCCCCCCCCCCCCCCCCCCCCCCCCCCCCCCCCCCCCCCCCCCCCCCCCCCCCCCCCCCCCCCCCCCCCCCCCCCCCCCCCCCCCCCCCCCCCCCCCCCCCCCCCCCCCCCCCCCCCCCCCCCCCCCCCCCCCCCCCCCCCCCCCCCCCCCCCCCCCCCCCCCCCCCCCCCCCCCCCCCCCCCCCCCCCCCCCCCCCCCCCCCCCCCCCCCCCCCCCCCCCCCCCCCCCCCCCCCCCCCCCCCCCCCCCCCCCCCCCCCCCCCCCCCCCCCCCCCCCCCCCCCCCCCCCCCCCCCCCCCCCCCCCCCCCCCCCCCCCCCCCCCCCCCCCCCCCCCCCCCCCCCCCCCCCCCCCCCCCCCCCCCCCCCCCCCCCCCCCCCCCCCCCCCCCCCCCCCCCCCCCCCCCCCCCCCCCCCCCCCCCCCCCCCCCCCCCCCCCCCCCCCCCCCCCCCCCCCCCCCCCCCCCCCCCCCCCCCCCCCCCCCCCCCCCCCCCCCCCCCCCCCCCCCCCCCCCCCCCCCCCCCCCCCCCCCCCCCCCCCCCCCCCCCCCCCCCCCCCCCCCCCCCCCCCCCCCCCCCCCCCCCCCCCCCCCCCCCCCCCCCCCCCCCCCCCCCCCCCCCCCCCCCCCCCCCCCCCCCCCCCCCCCCCCCCCCCCCCCCCCCCCCCCCCCCCCCCCCCCCCCCCCCCCCCCCCCCCCCCCCCCCCCCCCCCCCCCCCCCCCCCCCCCCCCCCCCCCCCCCCCCCCCCCCCCCCCCCCCCCCCCCCCCCCCCCCCCCCCCCCCCCCCCCCCCCCCCCCCCCCCCCCCCCCCCCCCCCCCCCCCCCCCCCCCCCCCCCCCCCCCCCCCCCCCCCCCCCCCCCCCCCCCCCCCCCCCCCCCCCCCCCCCCCCCCCCCCCCCCCCCCCCCCCCCCCCCCCCCCCCCCCCCCCCCCCCCCCCCCCCCCCCCCCCCCCCCCCCCCCCCCCCCCCCCCCCCCCCCCCCCCCCCCCCCCCCCCCCCCCCCCCCCCCCCCCCCCCCCCCCCCCCCCCCCCCCCCCCCCCCCCCCCCCCCCCCCCCCCCCCCCCCCCCCCCCCCCCCCCCCCCCCCCCCCCCCCCCCCCCCCCCCCCCCCCCCCCCCCCCCCCCCCCCCCCCCCCCCCCCCCCCCCCCCCCCCCCCCCCCCCCCCCCCCCCCCCCCCCCCCCCCCCCCCCCCCCCCCCCCCCCCCCCCCCCCCCCCCCCCCCCCCCCCCCCCCCCCCCCCCCCCCCCCCCCCCCCCCCCCCCCCCCCCCCCCCCCCCCCCCCCCCCCCCCCCCCCCCCCCCCCCCCCCCCCCCCCCCCCCCCCCCCCCCCCCCCCCCCCCCCCCCCCCCCCCCCCCCCCCCCCCCCCCCCCCCCCCCCCCCCCCCCCCCCCCCCCCCCCCCCCCCCCCCCCCCCCCCCCCCCCCCCCCCCCCCCCCCCCCCCCCCCCCCCCCCCCCCCCCCCCCCCCCCCCCCCCCCCCCCCCCCCCCCCCCCCCCCCCCCCCCCCCCCCCCCCCCCCCCCCCCCCCCCCCCCCCCCCCCCCCCCCCCCCCCCCCCCCCCCCCCCCCCCCCCCCCCCCCCCCCCCCCCCCCCCCCCCCCCCCCCCCCCCCCCCCCCCCCCCCCCCCCCCCCCCCCCCCCCCCCCCCCCCCCCCCCCCCCCCCCCCCCCCCCCCCCCCCCCCCCCCCCCCCCCCCCCCCCCCCCCCCCCCCCCCCCCCCCCCCCCCCCCCCCCCCCCACCCCCCCCCCCCCCCCCCCCCCCCCCCCCCCCCCCCCCCCCCCCCCCCCCCCCCCCCCCCCCCCCCCCCCCCCCCCCCCCCCCCCCCCCCCCCCCCCCCCCCCCCCCCCCCCCCCCCCCCCCCCCCCCCCCCCCCCCCCCCCCCCCCCCCCCCCCCCCCCCCCCCCCCCCCCCCCCCCCCCCCCCCCCCCCCCCCCCCCCCCCCCCCCCCCCCCCCCCCCCCCCCCCCCCCCCCCCCCCCCCCCCCCCCCCCCCCCCCCCCCCCCCCCCCCCCCCCCCCCCCCCCCCCCCCCCCCCCCCCCCCCCCCCCCCCCCCCCCCCCCCCCCCCCCCCCCCCCCCCCCCCCCCCCCCCCCCCCCCCCCCCCCCCCCCCCCCCCCCCCCCCCCCCCCCCCCCCCCCCCCCCCCCCCCCCCCCCCCCCCCCCCCCCCCCCCCCCCCCCCCCCCCCCCCCCCCCCCCCCCCCCCCCCCCCCCCCCCCCCCCCCCCCCCCCCCCCCCCCCCCCCCCCCCCCCCCCCCCCCCCCCCCCCCCCCCCCCCCCCCCCCCCCCCCCCCCCCCCCCCCCCCCCCCCCCCCCCCCCCCCCCCCCCCCCCCCCCCCCCCCCCCCCCCCCCCCCCCCCCCCCCCCCCCCCCCCCCCCCCCCCCCCCCCCCCCCCCCCCCCCCCCCCCCCCCCCCCCCCCCCCCCCCCCCCCCCCCCCCCCCCCCCCCCCCCCCCCCCCCCCCCCCCCCCCCCCCCCCCCCCCCCCCCCCCCCCCCCCCCCCCCCCCCCCCCCCCCCCCCCCCCCCCCCCCCCCCCCCCCCCCCCCCCCCCCCCCCCCCCCCCCCCCCCCCCCCCCCCCCCCCCCCCCCCCCCCCCCCCCCCCCCCCCCCCCCCCCCCCCCCCCCCCCCCCCCCCCCCCCCCCCCCCCCCCCCCCCCCCCCCCCCCCCCCCCCCCCCCCCCCCCCCCCCCCCCCCCCCCCCCCCCCCCCCCCCCCCCCCCCCCCCCCCCCCCCCCCCCCCCCCCCCCCCCCCCCCCCCCCCCCCCCCCCCCCCCCCCCCCCCCCCCCCCCCCCCCCCCCCCCCCCCCCCCCCCCCCCCCCCCCCCCCCCCCCCCCCCCCCCCCCCCCCCCCCCCCCCCCCCCCCCCCCCCCCCCCCCCCCCCCCCCCCCCCCCCCCCCCCCCCCCCCCCCCCCCCCCCCCCCCCCCCCACCCCCCCCCCCCCCCCCCCCCCCCCCCCCCCCCCCCCCCCCCCCCCCCCCCCCCCCCCCCCCCCCCCCCCCCCCCCCCCCCCCCCCCCCCCCCCCCCCCCCCCCCCCCCCCCCCCCCCCCCCCCCCCCCCCCCCCCCCCCCCCCCCCCCCCCCCCCCCCCCCCCCCCCCCCCCCCCCCCCCCCCCCCCCCCCCCCCCCCCCCCCCCCCCCCCCCCCCCCCCCCCCCCCCCCCCCCCCCCCCCCCCCCCCCCCCCCCCCCCCCCCCCCCCCCCCCCCCCCCCCCCCCCCCCCCCCCCCCCCCCCCCCCCCCCCCCCCCCCCCCCCCCCCCCCCCCCCCCCCCCCCCCCCCCCCCCCCCCCCCCCCCCCCCCCCCCCCCCCCCCCCCCCCCCCCCCCCCCCCCCCCCCCCCCCCCCCCCCCCCCCCCCCCCCCCCCCCCCCCCCCCCCCCCCCCCCCCCCCCCCCCCCCCCCCCCCCCCCCCCCCCCCCCCCCCCCCCCCCCCCCCCCCCCCCCCCCCCCCCCCCCCCCCCCCCCCCCCCCCCCCCCCCCCCCCCCCCCCCCCCCCCCCCCCCCCCCCCCCCCCCCCCCCCCCCCCCCCCCCCCCCCCCCCCCCCCCCCCCCCCCCCCCCCCCCCCCCCCCCCCCCCCCCCCCCCCCCCCCCCCCCCCCCCCCCCCCCCCCCCCCCCCCCCCCCCCCCCCCCCCCCCCCCCCCCCCCCCCCCCCCCCCCCCCCCCCCCCCCCCCCCCCCCCCCCCCCCCCCCCCCCCCCCCCCCCCCCCCCCCCCCCCCCCCCCCCCCCCCCCCCCCCCCCCCCCCCCCCCCCCCCCCCCCCCCCCCCCCCCCCCCCCCCCCCCCCCCCCCCCCCCCCCCCCCCCCCCCCCCCCCCCCCCCCCCCCCCCCCCCCCCCCCCCCCCCCCCCCCCCCCCCCCCCCCCCCCCCCCCCCCCCCCCCCCCCCCCCCCCCCCCCCCCCCCCCCCCCCCCCCCCCCCCCCCCCCCCCCCCCCCCCCCCCCCCCCCCCCCCCCCCCCCCCCCCCCCCCCCCCCCCCCCCCCCCCCCCCCCCCCCCCCCCCCCCCCCCCCCCCCCCCCCCCCCCCCCCCCCCCCCCCCCCCCCCCCCCCCCCCCCCCCCCCCCCCCCCCCCCCCCCCCCCCCCCCCCCCCCCCCCCCCCCCCCCCCCCCCCCCCCCCCCCCCCCCCCCCCCCCCCCCCCCCCCCCCCCCCCCCCCCCCCCCCCCCCCCCCCCCCCCCCCCCCCCCCCCCCCCCCCCCCCCCCCCCCCCCCCCCCCCACCCCCCCCCCCCCCCCCCCCCCCCCCCCCCCCCCCCCCCCCCCCCCCCCCCCCCCCCCCCCCCCCCCCCCCCCCCCCCCCCCCCCCCCCCCCCCCCCCCCCCCCCCCCCCCCCCCCCCCCCCCCCCCCCCCCCCCCCCCCCCCCCCCCCCCCCCCCCCCCCCCCCCCCCCCCCCCCCCCCCCCCCCCCCCCCCCCCCCCCCCCCCCCCCCCCCCCCCCCCCCCCCCCCCCCCCCCCCCCCCCCCCCCCCCCCCCCCCCCCCCCCCCCCCCCCCCCCCCCCCCCCCCCCCCCCCCCCCCCCCCCCCCCCCCCCCCCCCCCCCCCCCCCCCCCCCCCCCCCCCCCCCCCCCCCCCCCCCCCCCCCCCCCCCCCCCCCCCCCCCCCCCCCCCCCCCCCCCCCCCCCCCCCCCCCCCCCCCCCCCCCCCCCCCCCCCCCCCCCCCCCCCCCCCCCCCCCCCCCCCCCCCCCCCCCCCCCCCCCCCCCCCCCCCCCCCCCCCCCCCCCCCCCCCCCCCCCCCCCCCCCCCCCCCCCCCCCCCCCCCCCCCCCCCCCCCCCCCCCCCCCCCCCCCCCCCCCCCCCCCCCCCCCCCCCCCCCCCCCCCCCCCCCCCCCCCCCCCCCCCCCCCCCCCCCCCCCCCCCCCCCCCCCCCCCCCCCCCCCCCCCCCCCCCCCCCCCCCCCCCCCCCCCCCCCCCCCCCCCCCCCCCCCCCCCCCCCCCCCCCCCCCCCCCCCCCCCCCCCCCCCCCCCCCCCCCCCCCCCCCCCCCCCCCCCCCCCCCCCCCCCCCCCCCCCCCCCCCCCCCCCCCCCCCCCCCCCCCCCCCCCCCCCCCCCCCCCCCCCCCCCCCCCCCCCCCCCCCCCCCCCCCCCCCCCCCCCCCCCCCCCCCCCCCCCCCCCCCCCCCCCCCCCCCCCCCCCCCCCCCCCCCCCCCCCCCCCCCCCCCCCCCCCCCCCCCCCCCCCCCCCCCCCCCCCCCCCCCCCCCCCCCCCCCCCCCCCCCCCCCCCCCCCCCCCCCCCCCCCCCCCCCCCCCCCCCCCCCCCCCCCCCCCCCCCCCCCCCCCCCCCCCCCCCCCCCCCCCCCCCCCCCCCCCCCCCCCCCCCCCCCCCCCCCCCCCCCCCCCCCCCCCCCCCCCCCCCCCCCCCCCCCCCCCCCCCCCCCCCCCCCCCCCCCCCCCCCCCCCCCCCCCCCCCCCCCCCCCCCCCCCCCCCCCCCCCCCCCCCCCCCCCCCCCCCCCCCCCCCCCCCCCCCCCCCCCCCCCCCCCCCCCCCCCCCCCCCCCCCCCCCCCCCCCCCCCCCCCCCCCCCCCCCCCCCCCCCCCCCCCCCCCCCCCCCCCCCCCCCCCCCCCCCCCCCCCCCCCCCCCCCCCCCCCCCCCCCCCCCCCCCCCCCCCCCCCCCCCCCCCCCCCCCCCCCCCCCCCCCCCCCCCCCCCCCCCCCCCCCCCCCCCCCCCCCCCCCCCCCCCCCCCCCCCCCCCCCCCCCCCCCCCCCCCCCCCCCCCCCCCCCCCCCCCCCCCCCCCCCCCCCCCCCCCCCCCCCCCCCCCCCCCCCCCCCCCCCCCCCCCCCCCCCCCCCCCCCCCCCCCCCCCCCCCCCCCCCCCCCCCCCCCCCCCCCCCCCCCCCCCCCCCCCCCCCCCCCCCCACCCCCCCCCCCCCCCCCCCCCCCCCCCCCCCCCCCCCCCCCCCCCCCCCCCCCCCCCCCCCCCCCCCCCCCCCCCCCCCCCCCCCCCCCCCCCCCCCCCCCCCCCCCCCCCCCCCCCCCCCCCCCCCCCCCCCCCCCCCCCCCCCCCCCCCCCCCCCCCCCCCCCCCCCCCCCCCCCCCCCCCCCCCCCCCCCCCCCCCCCCCCCCCCCCCCCCCCCCCCCCCCCCCCCCCCCCCCCCCCCCCCCCCCCCCCCCCCCCCCCCCCCCCCCCCCCCCCCCCCCCCCCCCCCCCCCCCCCCCCCCCCCCCCCCCCCCCCCCCCCCCCCCCCCCCCCCCCCCCCCCCCCCCCCCCCCCCCCCCCCCCCCCCCCCCCCCCCCCCCCCCCCCCCCCCCCCCCCCCCCCCCCCCCCCCCCCCCCCCCCCCCCCCCCCCCCCCCCCCCCCCCCCCCCCCCCCCCCCCCCCCCCCCCCCCCCCCCCCCCCCCCCCCCCCCCCCCCCCCCCCCCCCCCCCCCCCCCCCCCCCCCCCCCCCCCCCCCCCCCCCCCCCCCCCCCCCCCCCCCCCCCCCCCCCCCCCCCCCCCCCCCCCCCCCCCCCCCCCCCCCCCCCCCCCCCCCCCCCCCCCCCCCCCCCCCCCCCCCCCCCCCCCCCCCCCCCCCCCCCCCCCCCCCCCCCCCCCCCCCCCCCCCCCCCCCCCCCCCCCCCCCCCCCCCCCCCCCCCCCCCCCCCCCCCCCCCCCCCCCCCCCCCCCCCCCCCCCCCCCCCCCCCCCCCCCCCCCCCCCCCCCCCCCCCCCCCCCCCCCCCCCCCCCCCCCCCCCCCCCCCCCCCCCCCCCCCCCCCCCCCCCCCCCCCCCCCCCCCCCCCCCCCCCCCCCCCCCCCCCCCCCCCCCCCCCCCCCCCCCCCCCCCCCCCCCCCCCCCCCCCCCCCCCCCCCCCCCCACCCCCCCCCCCCCCCCCCCCCCCCCCCCCCCCCCCCCCCCCCCCCCCCCCCCCCCCCCCCCCCCCCCCCCCCCCCCCCCCCCCCCCCCCCCCCCCCCCCCCCCCCCCCCCCCCCCCCCCCCCCCCCCCCCCCCCCCCCCCCCCCCCCCCCCCCCCCCCCCCCCCCCCCCCCCCCCCCCCCCCCCCCCCCCCCCCCCCCCCCCCCCCCCCCCCCCCCCCCCCCCCCCCCCCCCCCCCCCCCCCCCCCCCCCCCCCCCCCCCCCCCCCCCCCCCCCCCCCCCCCCCCCCCCCCCCCCCCCCCCCCCCCCCCCCCCCCCCCCCCCCCCCCCCCCCCCCCCCCCCCCCCCCCCCCCCCCCCCCCCCCCCCCCCCCCCCCCCCCCCCCCCCCCCCCCCCCCCCCCCCCCCCCCCCCCCCCCCCCCCCCCCCCCCCCCCCCCCCCCCCCCCCCCCCCCCCCCCCCCCCCCCCCCCCCCCCCCCCCCCCCCCCCCCCCCCCCCCCCCCCCCCCCCCCCCCCCCCCCCCCCCCCCCCCCCCCCCCCCCCCCCCCCCCCCCCCCCCCCCCCCCCCCCCCCCCCCCCCCCCCCCCCCCCCCCCCCCCCCCCCCCCCCCCCCCCCCCCCCCCCCCCCCCCCCCCCCCCCCCCCCCCCCCCCCCCCCCCCCCCCCCCCCCCCCCCCCCCCCCCCCCCCCCCCCCCCCCCCCCCCCCCCCCCCCCCCCCCCCCCCCCCCCCCCCCCCCCCCCCCCCCCCCCCCCCCCCCCCCCCCCCCCCCCCCCCCCCCCCCCCCCCCCCCCCCCCCCCCCCCCCCCCCCCCCCCCCCCCCCCCCCCCCCCCCCCCCCCCCCCCCCCCCCCCCCCCCCCCCCCCCCCCCCCCCCCCCCCCCCCCCCCCCCCCCCCCCCCCCCCCCCCCCCCCCCCCCCCCCCCCCCCCCCCCCCCCCCCCCCCCCCCCCCCCCCCCCCCCCCCCCCCCCCCCCCCCCCCCCCCCCCCCCCCCCCCCCCCCCCCCCCCCCCCCCCCCCCCCCCCCCCCCCCCCCCCCCCCCCCCCCCCCCCCCCCCCCCCCCCCCCCCCCCCCCCCCCCCCCCCCCCCCCCCCCCCCCCCCCCCCCCCCCCCCCCCCCCCCCCCCCCCCCCCCCCCCCCCCCCCCCCCCCCCCCCCCCCCCCCCCCCCCCCCCCCCCCCCCCCCCCCCCCCCCCCCCCCCCCCCCCCCCCCCCCCCCCCCCCCCCCCCCCCCCCCCCCCCCCCCCCCCCCCCCCCCCCCCCCCCCCCCCCCCCCCCCCCCCCCCCCCCCCCCCCCCCCCCCCCCCCCCCCCCCCCCCCCCCCCCCCCCCCCCCCCCCCCCCCCCCCCCCCCCCCCCCCCCCCCCCCCCCCCCCCCCCCCCCCCCCCCCCCCCCCCCCCCCCCCCCCCCCCCCCCCCCCCCCCCCCCCCCCCCCCCCCCCCCCCCCCCCCCCCCCCCCCCCCCCCCCCCCCCCCCCCCCCCCCCCCCCCCCCCCCCCCCCCCCCCCCCCCCCCCCCCCCCCCCCCCCCCCCCCCCCCCCCCCCCCCCCCCCCCCCCCCCCCCCCCCCCCCCCCCCCCCCCCCCCCCCCCCCCCCCCCCCCCCCCCCCCCCCCCCCCCCCCCCCCCCCCCCCCCCCCCCCCCCCCCCCCCCCCCCCCCCCCCCCCCCCCCCCCCCCCCCCCCCCCCCCCCCCCCCCCCCCCCCCCCCCCCCCCCCCCCCCCCCCCCCCCCCCCCCCCCCCCCCCCCCCCCCCCCCCCCCCCCCCCCCCCCCCCCCCCCCCCCCCCCCCCCCCCCCCCCCCCCCCCCCCCCCCCCCCCCCCCCCCCCCCCCCCCCCCCCCCCCCCCCCCCCCCCCCCCCCCCCCCCCCCCCCCCCCCCCCCCCCCCCCCCCCCCCCCCCCCCCCCCCCCCCCCCCCCCCCCCCCCCCCCCCCCCCCCCCCCCCCCCCCCCCCCCCCCCCCCCCCCCCCCCCCCCCCCCCCCCCCCCCCCCCCCCCCCCCCCCCCCCCCCCCCCCCCCCCCCCCCCCCCCCCCCCCCCCCCCCCCCCCCCCCCCCCCCCCCCCCCCCCCCCCCCCCCCCCCCCCCCCCCCCCCCCCCCCCCCCCCCCCCCCCCCCCCCCCCCCCCCCCCCCCCCCCCCCCCCCCCCCCCCCCCCCCCCCCCCCCCCCCCCCCCCCCCCCCCCCCCCCCCCCCCCCCCCCCCCCCCCCCCCCCCCCCCCCCCCCCCCCCCCCCCCCCCCCCCCCCCCCCCCCCCCCCCCCCCCCCCCCCCCCCCCCCCCCCCCCCCCCCCCCCCCCCCCCCCCCCCCCCCCCCCCCCCCCCCCCCCCCCCCCCCCCCCCCCCCCCCCCCCCCCCCCCCCCCCCCCCCCCCCCCCCCCCCCCCCCCCCCCCCCCCCCCCCCCCCCCCCCCCCCCCCCCCCCCCCCCCCCCCCCCCCCCCCCCCCCCCCCCCCCCCCCCCCCCCCCCCCCCCCCCCCCCCCCCCCCCCCCCCCCCCCCCCCCCCCCCCCCCCCCCCCCCCCCCCCCCCCCCCCCCCCCCCCCCCCCCCCCCCCCCCCCCCCCCCCCCCCCCCCCCCCCCCCCCCCCCCCCCCCCCCCCCCCCCCCCCCCCCCCCCCCCCCCCCCCCCCCCCCCCCCCCCCCCCCCCCCCCCCCCCCCCCCCCCCCCCCCCCCCCCCCCCCCCCCCCCCCCCCCCCCCCCCCCCCCCCCCCCCCCCCCCCCCCCCCCCCCCCCCCCCCCCCCCCCCCCCCCCCCCCCCCCCCCCCCCCCCCCCCCCCCCCCCCCCCCCCCCCCCCCCCCCCCCCCCCCCCCCCCCCCCCCCCCCCCCCCCCCCCCCCCCCCCCCCCCCCCCCCCCCCCCCCCCCCCCCCCCCCCCCCCCCCCCCCCCCCCCCCCCCCCCCCCCCCCCCCCCCCCCCCCCCCCCCCCCCCCCCCCCCCCCCCCCCCCCCCCCCCCCCCCCCCCCCCCCCCCCCCCCCCCCCCCCCCCCCCCCCCCCCCCCCCCCCCCCCCCCCCCCCCCCCCCCCCCCCCCCCCCCCCCCCCCCCCCCCCCCCCCCCCCCCCCCCCCCCCCCCCCCCCCCCCCCCCCCCCCCCCCCCCCCCCCCCCCCCCCCCCCCCCCCCCCCCCCCCCCCCCCCCCCCCCCCCCCCCCCCCCCCCCCCCCCCCCCCCCCCCCCCCCCCCCCCCCCCCCCCCCCCCCCCCCCCCCCCCCCCCCCCCCCCCCCCCCCCCCCCCCCCCCCCCCCCCCCCCCCCCCCCCCCCCCCCCCCCCCCCCCCCCCCCCCCCCCCCCCCCCCCCCCCCCCCCCCCCCCCCCCCCCCCCCCCCCCCCCCCCCCCCCCCCCCCCCCCCCCCCCCCCCCCCCCCCCCCCCCCCCCCCCCCCCCCCCCCCCCCCCCCCCCCCCCCCCCCCCCCCCCCCCCCCCCCCCCCCCCCCCCCCCCCCCCCCCCCCCCCCCCCCCCCCCCCCCCCCCCCCCCCCCCCCCCCCCCCCCCCCCCCCCCCCCCCCCCCCCCCCCCCCCCCCCCCCCCCCCCCCCCCCCCCCCCCCCCCCCCCCCCCCCCCCCCCCCCCCCCCCCCCCCCCCCCCCCCCCCCCCCCCCCCCCCCCCCCCCCCCCCCCCCCCCCCCCCCCCCCCCCCCCCCCCCCCCCCCCCCCCCCCCCCCCCCCCCCCCCCCCCCCCCCCCCCCCCCCCCCCCCCCCCCCCCCCCCCCCCCCCCCCCCCCCCCCCCCCCCCCCCCCCCCCCCCCCCCCCCCCCCCCCCCCCCCCCCCCCCCCCCCCCCCCCCCCCCCCCCCCCCCCCCCCCCCCCCCCCCCCCCCCCCCCCCCCCCCCCCCCCCCCCCCCCCCCCCCCCCCCCCCCCCCCCCCCCCCCCCCCCCCCCCCCCCCCCCCCCCCCCCCCCCCCCCCCCCCCCCCCCCCCCCCCCCCCCCCCCCCCCCCCCCCCCCCCCCCCCCCCCCCCCCCCCCCCCCCCCCCCCCCCCCCCCCCCCCCCCCCCCCCCCCCCCCCCCCCCCCCCCCCCCCCCCCCCCCCCCCCCCCCCCCCCCCCCCCCCCCCCCCCCCCCCCCCCCCCCCCCCCCCCCCCCCCCCCACCCCCCCCCCCCCCCCCCCCCCCCCCCCCCCCCCCCCCCCCCCCCCCCCCCCCCCCCCCCCCCCCCCCCCCCCCCCCCCCCCCCCCCCCCCCCCCCCCCCCCCCCCCCCCCCCCCCCCCCCCCCCCCCCCCCCCCCCCCCCCCCCCCCCCCCCCCCCCCCCCCCCCCCCCCCCCCCCCCCCCCCCCCCCCCCCCCCCCCCCCCCCCCCCCCCCCCCCCCCCCCCCCCCCCCCCCCCCCCCCCCCCCCCCCCCCCCCCCCCCCCCCCCCCCCCCCCCCCCCCCCCCCCCCCCCCCCCCCCCCCCCCCCCCCCCCCCCCCCCCCCCCCCCCCCCCCCCCCCCCCCCCCCCCCCCCCCCCCCCCCCCCCCCCCCCCCCCCCCCCCCCCCCCCCCCCCCCCCCCCCCCCCCCCCCCCCCCCCCCCCCCCCCCCCCCCCCCCCCCCCCCCCCCCCCCCCCCCCCCCCCCCCCCCCCCCCCCCCCCCCCCCCCCCCCCCCCCCCCCCCCCCCCCCCCCCCCCCCCCCCCCCCCCCCCCCCCCCCCCCCCCCCCCCCCCCCCCCCCCCCCCCCCCCCCCCCCCCCCCCCCCCCCCCCCCCCCCCCCCCCCCCCCCCCCCCCCCCCCCCCCCCCCCCCCCCCCCCCCCCCCCCCCCCCCCCCCCCCCCCCCCCCCCCCCCCCCCCCCCCCCCCCCCCCCCCCCCCCCCCCCCCCCCCCCCCCCCCCCCCCCCCCCCCCCCCCCCCCCCCCCCCCCCCCCCCCCCCCCCCCCCCCCCCCCCCCCCCCCCCCCCCCCCCCCCCCCCCCCCCCCCCCCCCCCCCCCCCCCCCCCCCCCCCCCCCCCCCCCCCCCCCCCCCCCCCCCCCCCCCCCCCCCCCCCCCCCCCCCCCCCCACCCCCCCCCCCCCCCCCCCCCCCCCCCCCCCCCCCCCCCCCCCCCCCCCCCCCCCCCCCCCCCCCCCCCCCCCCCCCCCCCCCCCCCCCCCCCCCCCCCCCCCCCCCCCCCCCCCCCCCCCCCCCCCCCCCCCCCCCCCCCCCCCCCCCCCCCCCCCCCCCCCCCCCCCCCCCCCCCCCCCCCCCCCCCCCCCCCCCCCCCCCCCCCCCCCCCCCCCCCCCCCCCCCCCCCCCCCCCCCCCCCCCCCCCCCCCCCCCCCCCCCCCCCCCCCCCCCCCCCCCCCCCCCCCCCCCCCCCCCCCCCCCCCCCCCCCCCCCCCCCCCCCCCCCCCCCCCCCCCCCCCCCCCCCCCCCCCCCCCCCCCCCCCCCCCCCCCCCCCCCCCCCCCCCCCCCCCCCCCCCCCCCCCCCCCCCCCCCCCCCCCCCCCCCCCCCCCCCCCCCCCCCCCCCCCCCCCCCCCCCCCCCCCCCCCCCCCCCCCCCCCCCCCCCCCCCCCCCCCCCCCCCCCCCCCCCCCCCCCCCCCCCCCCCCCCCCCCCCCCCCCCCCCCCCCCCCCCCCCCCCCCCCCCCCCCCCCCCCCCCCCCCCCCCCCCCCCCCCCCCCCCCCCCCCCCCCCCCCCCCCCCCCCCCCCCCCCCCCCCCCCCCCCCCCCCCCCCCCCCCCCCCCCCCCCCCCCCCCCCCCCCCCCCCCCCCCCCCCCCCCCCCCCCCCCCCCCCCCCCCCCCCCCCCCCCCCCCCCCCCCCCCCCCCCCCCCCCCCCCCCCCCCCCCCCCCCCCCCCCCCCCCCCCCCCCCCCCCCCCCCCCCCCCCCCCCCCCCCCCCCCCCCCCCCCCCCCCCCCCCCCCCCCCCCCCCCCCCCCCCCCCCCCCCCCCCCCCCCCCCCCCCCCCCCCCCCCCCCCCCCCCCCCCCCCCCCCCCCCCCCCCCCCCCCCCCCCCCCCCCCCCCCCCCCCCCCCCCCCCCCCCCCCCCCCCCCCCCCCCCCCCCCCCCCCCCCCCCCCCCCCCCCCCCCCCCCCCCCCCCCCCCCCCCCCCCCCCCCCCCCCCCCCCCCCCCCCCCCCCCCCCCCCCCCCCCCCCCCCCCCCCCCCCCCCCCCCCCCCCCCCCCCCCCCCCCCCCCCCCCCCCCCCCCCCCCCCCCCCCCCCCCCCCCCCCCCCCCCCCCCCCCCCCCCCCCCCCCCCCCCCCCCCCCCCCCCCCCCCCCCCCCCCCCCCCCCCCCCCCCCCCCCCCCCCCCCCCCCCCCCCCCCCCCCCCCCCCCCCCCCCCCCCCCCCCCCCCCCCCCCCCCCCCCCCCCCCCCCCCCCCCCCCCCCCCCCCCCCCCCCCCCCCCCCCCCCCCCCCCCCCCCCCCCCCCCCCCCCCCCCCCCCCCCCCCCCCCCCCCCCCCCCCCCCCCCCCCCCCCCCCCCCCCCCCCCCCCCCCCCCCCCCCCCCCCCCCCCCCCCCCCCCCCCCCCCCCCCCCCCCCCCCCCCCCCCCCCCCCCCCCCCCCCCCCCCCCCCCCCCCCCCCCCCCCCCCCCCCCCCCCCCCCCCCCCCCCCCCCCCCCCCCCCCCCCCCCCCCCCCCCCCCCCCCCCCCCCCCCCCCCCCCCCCCCCCCCCCCCCCCCCCCCCCCCCCCCCCCCCCCCCCCCCCCCCCCCCCCCCCCCCCCCCCCCCCCCCCCCCCCCCCCCCCCCCCCCCCCCCCCCCCCCCCCCCCCCCCCCCCCCCCCCCCCCCCCCCCCCCCCCCCCCCCCCCCCCCCCCCCCCCCCCCCCCCCCCCCCCCCCCCCCCCCCCCCCCCCCCCCCCCCCCCCCCCCCCCCCCCCCCCCCCCCCCCCCCCCCCCCCCCCCCCCCCCCCCCCCCCCCCCCCCCCCCCCCCCCCCCCCCCCCCCCCCCCCCCCCCCCCCCCCCCCCCCCCCCCCCCCCCCCCCCCCCCCCCCCCCCCCCCCCCCCCCCCCCCCCCCCCCCCCCCCCCCCCCCCCCCCCCCCCCCCCCCCCCCCCCCCCCCCCCCCCCCCCCCCCCCCCCCCCCCCCCCCCCCCCCCCCCCCCCCCCCCCCCCCCCCCCCCCCCCCCCCCCCCCCCCCCCCCCCCCCCCCCCCCCCCCCCCCCCCCCCCCCCCCCCCCCCCCCCCCCCCCCCCCCCCCCCCCCCCCCCCCCCCCCCCCCCCCCCCCCCCCCCCCCCCCCCCCCCCCCCCCCCCCCCCCCCCCCCCCCCCCCCCCCCCCCCCCCCCCCCCCCCCCCCCCCCCCCCCCCCCCCCCCCCCCCCCCCCCCCCCCCCCCCCCCCCCCCCCCCCCCCCCCCCCCCCCCCCCCCCCCCCCCCCCCCCCCCCCCCCCCCCCCCCCCCCCCCCCCCCCCCCCCCCCCCCCCCCCCCCCCCCCCCCCCCCCCCCCCCCCCCCCCCCCCCCCCCCCCCCCCCCCCCCCCCCCCCCCCCCCCCCCCCCCCCCCCCCCCCCCCCCCCCCCCCCCCCCCCCCCCCCCCCCCCCCCCCCCCCCCCCCCCCCCCCCCCCCCCCCCCCCCCCCCCCCCCCCCCCCCCCCCCCCCCCCCCCCCCCCCCCCCCCCCCCCCCCCCCCCCCCCCCCCCCCCCCCCCCCCCCCCCCCCCCCCCCCCCCCCCCCCCCCCCCCCCCCCCCCCCCCCCCCCCCCCCCCCCCCCCCCCCCCCCCCCCCCCCCCCCCCCCCCCCCCCCCCCCCCCCCCCCCCCCCCCCCCCCCCCCCCCCCCCCCCCCCCCCCCCCCCCCCCCCCCCCCCCCCCCCCCCCCCCCCCCCCCCCCCCCCCCCCCCCCCCCCCCCCCCCCCCCCCCCCCCCCCCCCCCCCCCCCCCCCCCCCCCCCCCCCCCCCCCCCCCCCCCCCCCCCCCCCCCCCCCCCCCCCCCCCCCCCCCCCCCCCCCCCCCCCCCCCCCCCCCCCCCCCCCCCCCCCCCCCCCCCCCCCCCCCCCCCCCCCCCCCCCCCCCCCCCCCCCCACCCCCCCCCCCCCCCCCCCCCCCCCCCCCCCCCCCCCCCCCCCCCCCCCCCCCCCCCACCCCCCCCCCCCCCCCCCCCCCCCCCCCCCCCCCCCCCCCCCCCCCCCCCCCCCCCCCCCCCCCCCCCCCCCCCCCCCCCCCCCCCCCCCCCCCCCCCCCCCCCCCCCCCCCCCCCCCCCCCCCCCCCCCCCCCCCCCCCCCCCCCCCCCCCCCCCCCCCCCCCCCCCCCCCCCCCCCCCCCCCCCCCCCCCCCCCCCCCCCCCCCCCCCCCCCCCACCCCCCCCCCCCCCCCCCCCCCCCCCCCCCCCCCCCCCCCCCCCCCCCCCCCCCCCCCCCCCCCCCCCCCCCCCCCCCCCCCCCCCCCCCCCCCCCCCCCCCCCCCCCCCCCCCCCCCCCCCCCCCCCCCCCCCCCCCCCCCCCCCCCCCCCCCCCCCCCCCCCCCCCCCCCCCCCCCCCCCCCCCCCCCCCCCCCCCCCCCCCCCCCCCCCCCCCCCCCCCCCCCCCCCCCCCCCCCCCCCACCCCCCCCCCCCCCCCCCCCCCCCCCCCCCCCCCCCCCCCCCCCCCCCCCCCCCCCCCCCCCCCCCCCCCCCCCCCCCCCCCCCCCCCCCCCCCCCCCCCCCCCCCCCCCCCCCCCCCCCCCCCCCCCCCCCCCCCCCCCCCCCCCCCCCCCCCCCCCCCCCCCCCCCCCCCCCCCCCCCCCCCCCCCCCCCCCCCCCCCCCCCCCCCCCCCCCCCCCCCCCCCCCCCCCCCCCCCCCCCCCCCCCCCCCCCCCCCCCCCCCCCCCCCCCCCCCCCCCCCCCCCCCCCCCCCCCCCCCCCCCCCCCCCCCCCCCCCCCCCCCCCCCCCCCCCCCCCCCCCCCCCCCCCCCCCCCCCCCCCCCCCCCCCCCCCCCCCCCCCCCCCCCCCCCCCCCCCCCCCCCCCCCCCCCCCCCCCCCCCCCCCCCCCCCCCCCCCCCCCCCCCCCCCCCCCCCCCCCCCCCCCCCCCCCCCCCCCCCCCCCCCCCCCCCCCCCCCCCCCCCCCCCCCCCCCCCCCCCCCCCCCCCCACCCCCCCCCCCCCCCCCCCCCCCCCCCCCCCCCCCCCCCCCCCCCCCCCCCCCCCCCCCCCCCCCCCCCCCCCCCCCCCCCCCCCCCCCCCCCCCCCCCCCCCCCCCCCCCCCCCCCCCCCCCCCCCCCCCCCCCCCCCCCCCCCCCCCCCCCCCCCCCCCCCCCCCCCCCCCCCCCCCCCCCCCCCCCCCCCCCCCCCCCCCCCCCCCCCCCCCCCCCCCCCCCCCCCCCCCCCCCCCCCCCCCCCCCCCCCCCCCCCCCCCCCCCCCCCCCCCCCCCCCCCCCCCCCCCCCCCCCCCCCCCCCCCCCCCCCCCCCCCCCCCCCCCCCCCCCCCCCCCCCCCCCCCCCCCCCCCCCCCCCCCCCCCCCCCCCCCCCCCCCCCCCCCCCCCCCCCCCCCCCCCCCCCCCCCCCCCCCCCCCCCCCCCCCCCCCCCCCCCCCCCCCCCCCCCCCCCCCCCCCCCCCCCCCCCCCCCCCCCCCCCCCCCCCCCCCCCCCCCCCCCCCCCCCCCCCCCCCCCCCCCCCCCCCCCCCCCCCCCCCCCCCCCCCCCCCCCCCCCCCCCCCCCCCCCCCCCCCCCCCCCCCCCCCCCCCCCCACCCCCCCCCCCCCCCCCCCCCCCCCCCCCCCCCCCCCCCCCCCCCCCCCCCCCCCCCCCCCCCCCCCCCCCCCCCCCCCCCCCCCCCCCCCCCCCCCCCCCCCCCCCCCCCCCCCCCCCCCCCCCCCCCCCCCCCCCCCCCCCCCCCCCCCCCCCCCCCCCCCCCCCCCCCCCCCCCCCCCCCCCCCCCCCCCCCCCCACCCCCCCCCCCCCCCCCCCCCCCCCCCCCCCCCCCCCCCCCCCCCCCCCCCCCCCCCCCCCCCCCCCCCCCCCCCCCCCCCCCCCCCCCCCCACCCCCCCCCCCCCCCCCCCCCCCCCCCCCCCCCCCCCCCCCCCCCCCCCCCCCCCCCCCCCCCCCCCCCCCCCCCCCCCCCCCCCCCCCCCCCCCCCCCCCCCCCCCCCCCCCCCCCCCCCCCCCCCCCCCCCCCCCCCCCCCCCCCCCCCCCCCCCCCCCCCCCCCCCCCCCCCCCCCCCCCCCCCCCCCCCCCCCCCCCCCCCCCCCCCCCCCCCCCCCCCCCCCCCCCCCCCCCCCCCCCCCCCCCCCCCCCCCCCCCCCCCCCCCCCCCCCCCCCCCCCCCCCCCCCCCCCCCCCCCCCCCCCCCCCCCCCCCCCCCCCCCCCCCCCCCCCCCCCCCCCCCCCCCCCCCCCCCCCCCCCCCCCCCCCCCCCCCCCCCCCCCCCCCCCCCCCCCCCCCCCCCCCCCCCCCCCCCCCCCCCCCCCCCCCCCCCCCCCCCCCCCCCCCCCCCCCCCCCCCCCCCCCCCCCCCCCCCCCCCCCCCCCCCCCCCCCCCCCCCCCCCCCCCCCCCCCCCCCCCCCCCCCCCCCCCCCCCCCCCCCCCCCCCCCCCCCCCCCCCCCCCCCCCCCCCCCCCCCCCCCCCCCCCCCCCCCCCCCCCCCCCCCCCCCCCCCCCCCCCCCCCCCCCCCCCCCCCCCCCCCCCCCCCCCCCCCCCCCCCCCCCCCCCCCCCCCCCCCCCCCCCCCCCCCCCCCCCCCCCCCCCCCCCCCCCCCCCCCCCCCCCCCCCCCCCCCCCCCCCCCCCCCCCCCCCCCCCCCCCCCCCCCCCCCCCCCCCCCCCCCCCCCCCCCCCCCCCCCCCCCCCCCCCCCCCCCCCCCCCCCCCCCCCCCCCCCCCCCCCCCCCCCCCCCCCCCCCCCCCCCCCCCCCCCCCCCCCCCCCCCCCCCCCCCCCCCCCCCCCCCCCCCCCCCCCCCCCCCCCCCCCCCCCCCCCCCCCCCCCCCCCCCCCCCCCCCCCCCCCCCCCCCCCCCCCCCCCCCCCCCCCCCCCCCCCCCCCCCCCCCCCCCCCCCCCCCCCCCCCCCCCCCCCCCCCCCCCCCCCCCCCCCCCCCCCCCCCCCCCCCCCCCCCCCCCCCCCCCCCCCCCCCCCCCCCCCCCCCCCCCACCCCCCCCCCCCCCCCCCCCCCCCCCCCCCCCCCCCCCCCCCCCCCCCCCCCCCCCCCCCCCCCCCCCCCCCCCCCCCCCCCCCCCCCCCCCCCCCCCCCCCCCCCCCCCCCCCCCCCCCCCCCCCCCCCCCCCCCCCCCCCCCCCCCCCCCCCCCCCCCCCCCCCCCCCCCCCCCCCCCCCCCCCCCCCCCCCCCCACCCCCCCCCCCCCCCCCCCCCCCCCCCCCCCCCCCCCCCCCCCCCCCCCCCCCCCCCCCCCCCCCCCCCCCCCCCCCCCCCCCCCCCCCCCCCCCCCCCCCCCCCCCCCCCCCCCCCCCCCCCCCCCCCCCCCCCCCCCCCCCCCCCCCCCCCCCCCCCCCCCCCCCCCCCCCCCCCCCCCCCCCCCCCCCCCCCCCCCCCCCCCCCCCCCCCCCCCCCCCCCCCCCCCCCCCCCCCCCCCCCCCCCCCCCCCCCCCCCCCCCCCCCCCCCCCCCCCCCCCCCCCCCCCACCCCCCCCCCCCCCCCCCCCCCCCCCCCCCCCCCCCCCCCCCCCCCCCCCCCCCCCCCCCCCCCCCCCCCCCCCCCCCCCCCCCCCCCCCCCCCCCCCCCCCCCCCCCCCCCCCCCCCCCCCCCCCCCCCCCCCCCCCCCCCCCCCCCCCCCCCCCCCCCCCCCCCCCCCCCCCCCCCCCCCCCCCCCCCCCCCCCCCCCCCCCCCCCCCCCCCCCCCCCCCCCCCCCCCCCCCCCCCCCCCCCCCCCCCCCCCCCCCCCCCCCCCCCCCCCCCCCCCCCCCCCCCCCCCCCCCCCCCCCCCCCCCCCCCCCCCCCCCCCCCCCCCCCCCCCCCCCCCCCCCCCCCCCCCCCCCCCCCCCCCCCCCCCCCCCCCCCCCCCCCCCCCCCCCCCCCCCCCCCCCCCCCCCCCCCCCCCCCCCCCCCCCCCCCCCCCCCCCCCCCCCCCCCCCCCCCCCCCCCCCCCCCCCACCCCCCCCCCCCCCCCCCCCCCCCCCCCCCCCCCCCCCCCCCCCCCCCCCCCCCCCCCCCCCCCCCCCCCCCCCCCCCCCCCCCCCCCCCCCCCCCCCCCCCCCCCCCCCCCCCCCCCCCCCCCCCCCCCCCCCCCCCCCCCCCCCCCCCCCCCCCCCCCCCCCCCCCCCCCCCCCCCCCCCCCCCCCCCCCCCCCCCCCCCCCCCCCCCCCCCCCCCCCCCCCCCCCCCCCCCCCCCCCCCCCCCCCCCCCCCCCCCCCCCCCCCCCCCCCCCCCCCCCCCCCCCCCCCCCCCCCCCCCCCCCCCCCCCCCCCCCCCCCCCCCCCCCCCCCCCCCCCCCCCCCCCCCCCCCCCCCCCCCCCCCCCCCCCCCCCCCCCCCCCCCCCCCCCCCCCCCCCCCCCCCCCCCCCCCCCCCCCCCCCCCCCCCCCCCCCCCCCCCCCCCCCCCCCCCCCCCCCCCCCCCCCCCCCCCCCCCCCCCCCCCCCCCCCCCCCCCCCCCCCCCCCCCCCCCCCCCCCCCCCCCCCCCCCCCCCCCCCCCCCCCCCCCCCCCCCCCCCCCCCCCCCCCCCCCCCCCCCCCCCCCCCCCCCCCCCCCCCCCCCCCCCCCCCCCCCCCCCCCCCCCCCCCCCCCCCCCCCCCCCCCCCCCCCCCCCCCCCCCCCCCCCCCCCCCCCCCCCCCCCCCCCCCCCCCCCCCCCCCCCCCCCCCCCCCCCCCCCCCCCCCCCCCCCCCCCCCCCCCCCCCCCCCCCCCCCCCCCCCCCCCCCCCCCCCCCCCCCCCCCCCCCCCCCCCCCCCCCCCCCCCCCCCCCCCCCCCCCCCCCCCCCCCCCCCCCCCCCCCCCCCCCCCCCCCCCCCCCCCCCCCCCCCCCCCCCCCCCCCCCCCCCCCCCCCCCCCCCCCCCCCCCCCCCCCCCCCCCCCCCCCCCCACCCCCCCCCCCCCCCCCCCCCCCCCCCCCCCCCCCCCCCCCCCCCCCCCCCCCCCCCCCCCCCCCCCCCCCCCCCCCCCCCCCCCCCCCCCCCCCCCCCCCCCCCCCCCCCCCCCCCCCCCCCCCCCCCCCCCCCCCCCCCCCCCCCCCCCCCCCCCCCCCCCCCCCCCCCCCCCCCCCCCCCCCCCCCCCCCCCCCCCCCCCCCCCCCCCCCCCCCCCCCCCCCCCCCCCCCCCCCCCCCCCC
Source organism: Ascaris suum (assembly GCA_013433145.1). Taxonomy (NCBI): domain Eukaryota; kingdom Metazoa; phylum Nematoda; class Chromadorea; order Rhabditida; family Ascarididae; genus Ascaris; species Ascaris suum. The sequence goes on from JACCHR010000035.1 coordinate 137,535, forward strand.
CCCCCCCCCCCCCCCCCCCCCCCCCCCCCCCCCCCCCCCCCCCCCCCCCCCCCCCCCCCCCCCCCCCCCCCCCCCCCCCCCCCCCCCCCCCCCCCCCCCCCCCCCCCCCCCCCCCCCCCCCCCACCCCCCCCCCCCCCCCCCCCCCCCCCCCCCCCCCCCCCCCCCCCCCCCCCCCCCCCACCCCCCCCCCCCCCCCCCCCCCCCCCCCCCCCCCCCCCCCCCCCCCCCCCCCCCCCCCCCCCCCCCCCCCCCCCCCCCCCCCCCCCCCCCCCCCCCCCCCCCCCCCCCCCCCCCCCCCCCCCCCCCCCCCCCCCCCCCCCCCCCCCCCCCCCCCCCCCCCCCCCCCCCCCCCCCCCCCCCCCCCCCCCCCCCCCCCCCCCCCCCCCCCCCCCCCCCCCCCCCCCCCCCCCCCCCCCCCCCCCCCCCCCCCCCCCCCCCCCCCCCCCCCCCCCCCCCCCCCCCCCCCCCCCCCCCCCCCCCCCCCCCCCCCCCCCCCCCCCCCCCCCCCCCCCCCCCCCCCCCCCCCCCCCCCCCCCCCCCCCCCCCCCCCCCCCCCCCCCCCCCCCCCCCCCCCCCCCCCCCCCCCCCCCCCCCCCCCCCCCCCCCCCCCCCCCACCCCCCCCCCCCCCCCCCCCCCCCCCCCCCCCCCCCCCCCCCCCCCCCCCCCCCCCCCCCCCCCCCCCCCCCCCCCCCCCCCCCCCCCCCCCCCCCCCCCCCCCACCCCCCCCCCCCCCCCCCCCCCCCCCCCCCCCCCCCCCCACCCCCCCCCCCCCCCCCCCCCCCCCCCCCCCCCCCCCCCCCCCCCCCCCCCCCCCCCCCCCCCCCCCCCCCCCCCCCCCCCCCCCCCCCCCCCCCCCCCCCCCCCCCCCCCCCCCCCCCCCCCCCCCCCCCCCCACCCCCCCCCCCCCCCCCCCCCCCCCCCCCCCCCCCCCCCCCCCCCCCCCCCCCCCCCCCCCCCCCCCCCCCCCCCCCCCCCCCCCCCCCCCCCCCCCCCCCCCCCCCCCCCCCCCCCCCCCCCCCCCCCCCCCCCCCCCCCCCCCCCCCCCCCCCCCCCCCCCCCCCCCCCCCCCCCCCCCCCCCCCCCCCCCCCCCCCCCCCCCCCCCCCCCCCCCCCCCCCCCCCCCCCCCCCCCCCCCCCCCCCCCCCCCCCCCCCCCCCCCCCCCCCCCCCCCCCCCCCCCCCCCCCCCCCCCCCCCCCCCCCCCCCCCCCCCCCCCCCCCCCCCCCCCCCCCCCCCCCCCCCCCCCCCCCCCCCCCCCCCCCCCCCCCCCCCCCCCCCCCCCCCCCCCCCCCCCCCCCCCCCCCCCCCCCCCCCCCCCCCCCCCCCCCCCCCCCCCCCCCCCCCCCCCCCCCCCCCCCCCCCCCCCCCCCCCCCCCCCCCCCCCCCCCCCCCCCCCCCCCCCCCCCCCCCCCCCCCCCCCCCCCCCCCCCCCCCCCCCCCCCCCCCCCCCCCCCCCCCCCCCCCCCCCCCCCCCCCCCCCCCCCCCCCCCCCCCCCCCCCCCCCCCCCCCCCCCCCCCCCCCCCCCCCCCCCCCCCCCCCCCCCACCCCCCCCCCCCCCCCCCCCCCCCCCCCCCCCCCCCCCCCCCCCCCCCCCCCCCCCCCCCCCCCCCCCCCCCCCCCCCCCCCCCCCCCCCCCCCCCCCCCCCCCCCCCCCCCCCCCCCCCCCCCCCCCCCCCCCCCCCCCCCCCCCCCCCCCCCCCCCCCCCCCCCCCCCCCCCCCCCCCCCCCCCCCCCCCCCCCCCCCCCCCCCCCCCCCCCCCCCCCCCCCCCCCCCCCCCCCCCCCCCCCCCCCCCCCCCCCCCCCCCCCCCCCCCCCCCCCCCCCCCCCCCCCCCCCCCCCCCCCCCCCCCCCCCCCCCCCCCCCCCCCCCCCCCCCCCCCCCCCCCCCCCCCCCCCCCCCCCCCCCCCCCCCCCCCCCCCCCCCCCCCCCCCCCCCCCCCCCCCCCCCCCCCCCCCCCCCCCCCCCCCCCCCCCCCCCCCCCCCCCCCCCCCCCCCCCCCCCCCCCCCCCCCCCCCCCCCCCCCCCCCCCCCCCCCCCCCCCCCCCCCCCCCCCCCCCCCCCCCCCCCCCCCCCCCCCCCCCCCCCCCCCCCCCCCCCCCCCCCCCCCCCCCCCCCCCCCCCCCCCCCCCCCCCCCCCCCCCCCCCCCCCCCCCCCCCCCCCCCCCCCCCCCCCCCCCCCCCCCCCCCCCCCCCCCCCCCCCCCCCCCCCCCCCCCCCCCCCCCCCCCCCCCCCCCCCCCCCCCCCCCCCCCCCCCCCCCCCCCCCCCCCCCCCCCCCCCCCCCCCCCCCCCCCCCCCCCCCCCCCCCCCCCCCCCCCCCCCCCCCCCCCCCCCCCCCCCCCCCCCCCCCCCCCCCCCCCCCCCCCCCCCCCCCCCCCCCCCCCCCCCCCCCCCCCCCCCCCCCCCCCCCCCCCCCCCCCCCCCCCCCCCCCCCCCCCCCCCCCCCCCCCCCCCCCCCCCCCCCCCCCCCCCCCCCCCCCCCCCCCCCCCCCCCCCCCCCCCCCCCCCCCCCCCCCCCCACCCCCCCCCCCCCCCCCCCCCCCCCCCCCCCCCCCCCCCCCCCCCCCCCCCCCCCCCCCCCCCCCCCCCCCCCCCCCCCCCCCCCCCCCCCCCCCCCCCCCCCCCCCCCCCCCCCCCCCCCCCCCCCCCCCCCCCCCCCCCCCCCCCCCCCCCCCCCCCCCCCCCCCCCCCCCCCCCCCCCCCCCCCCCCCCCCCCCCCCCCCCCCCCCCCCCCCCCCCCCCCCCCCCCCCCCCCCCCCCCCCCCCCCCCCCCCCCCCCCCCCCCCCCCCCCCCCCCCCCCCCCCCCCCCCCCCCCCCCCCCCCCCCCCCCCCCCCCCCCCCCCCCCCCCCCCCCCCCCCCCCCCCCCCCCCCCCCCCCCCCCCCCCCCCCCCCCCCCCCCCCCCCCCCCCCCCCCCCCCCCCCCCCCCCCCCCCCCCCCCCCCCCCCCCCCCCCCCCCCCCCCCCCCCCCCCCCCCCCCCCCCCCCCCCCCCCCCCCCCCCCCCCCCCCCCCCCCCCCCCCCCCCCCCCCCCCCCCCCCCCCCCCCCCCCCCCCCCCCCCCCCCCCCCCCCCCCCCCCCCCCCCCCCCCCCCCCCCCCCCCCCCCCCCCCCCCCCCCCCCCCCCCCCCCCCCCCCCCCCCCCCCCCCCCCCCCCCCCCCCCCCCCCCCCCCCCCCCCCCCCCCCCCCCCCCCCCCCCCCCCCCCCCCCCCCCCCCCCCCCCCCCCCCCCCCCCCCCCCCCCCCCCCCCCCCCCCCCCCCCCCCCCCCCCCCCCCCCCCCCCCCCCCCCCCCCCCCCCCCCCCCCCCCCCCCCCCCCCCCCCCCCCCCCCCCCCCCCCCCCCCCCCCCCCCCCCCCCCCCCCCCCCCCCCCCCCCCCCCCCCCCCCCCCCCCCCCCCCCCCCCCCCCCCCCCCCCCCCCCCCCCCCCCCCCCCCCCCCCCCCCCCCCCCCCCCCCCCCCCCCCCCCCCCCCCCCCCCCCCCCCCCCCCCCCCCCCCCCCCCCCCCCCCCCCCCCCCCCCCCCCCCCCCCCCCCCCCCCCCCCCCCCCCCCCCCCCCCCCCCCCCCCCCCCCCCCCCCCCCCCCCCCCCCCCCCCCCCCCCCCCCCCCCCCCCCCCCCCCCCCCCCCCCCCCCCCCCCCCCCCCCCCCCCCCCCCCCCCCCCCCCCCCCCCCCCCCCCCCCCCCCCCCCCCCCCCCCCCCCCCCCCCCCCCCCCCCCCCCCCCCCCCCCCCCCCCCCCCCCCCCCCCCCCCCCCCCCCCCCCCCCCCCCCCCCCCCCCCCCCCCCCCCCCCCCCCCCCCCCCCCCCCCCCCCCCCCCCCCCCCCCCCCCCCCCCCCCCCCCCCCCCCCCCCCCCCCCCCCCCCCCCCCCCCCCCCCCCCCCCCCCCCCCCCCCCCCCCCCCCCCCCCCCCCCCCCCCCCCCCCCCCCCCCCCCCCCCCCCCCCCCCCCCCCCCCCCCCCCCCCCCCCCCCCCCCCCCCCCCCCCCCCCCCCCCCCCCCCCCCCCCCCCCCCCCCCCCCCCCCCCCCCCCCCCCCCCCCCCCCCCCCCCCCCCCCCCCCCCCCCCCCCCCCCCCCCCCCCCCCCCCCCCCCCCCCCCCCCCCCCCCCCCCCCCCCCCCCCCCCCCCCCCCCCCCCCCCCCCCCCCCCCCCCCCCCCCCCCCCCCCCCCCCCCCCCCCCCCCCCCCCCCCCCCCCCCCCCCCCCCCCCCCCCCCCCCCCCCCCCCCCCCCCCCCCCCCCCCCCCCCCCCCCCCCCCCCCCCCCCCCCCCCCCCCCCCCCCCCCCCCCCCCCCCCCCCCCCCCCCCCCCCCCCCCCCCCCCCCCCCCCCCCCCCCCCCCCCCCCCCCCCCCCCCCCCCCCCCCCCCCCCCCCCCCCCCCCCCCCCCCCCCCCCCCCCCCCCCCCCCCCCCCCCCCCCCCCCCCCCCCCCCCCCCCCCCCCCCCCCCCCCCCCCCCCCCCCCCCCCCCCCCCCCCCCCCCCCCCCCCCCCCCCCCCCCCCCCCCCCCCCCCCCCCCCCCCCCCCCCCCCCCCCCCCCCCCCCCCCCCCCCCCCCCCCCCCCCCCCCCCCCCCCCCCCCCCCCCCCCCCCCCCCCCCCCCCCCCCCCCCCCCCCCCCCCCCCCCCCCCCCCCCCCCCCCCCCCCCCCCCCCCCCCCCCCCCCCCCCCCCCCCCCCCCCCCCCCCCCCCCCCCCCCCCCCCCCCCCCCCCCCCCCCCCCCCCCCCCCCCCCCCCCCCCCCCCCCCCCCCCCCCCCACCCCCCCCCCCCCCCCCCCCCCCCCCCCCCCCCCCCCCCCCCCCCCCCCCCCCCCCCCCCCCCCCCCCCCCCCCCCCCCCCCCCCCCCCCCCCCCCCCCCCCCCCCCCCCCCCCCCCCCCCCCCCCCCCCCCCCCCCCCCCCCCCCCCCCCCCCCCCCCCCCCCCCCACCCCCCCCCCCCCCCCCCCCCCCCCCCCCCCCCCCCCCCCCCCCCCCCCCCCCCCCCCCCCCCCCCCCCCCCCCCCCCCCCCCCCCCCCCCCCCCCCCACCCCCCCCCCCCCCCCCCCCCCCCCCCCCCCCCCCCCCCCCCCCCCCCCCCCCCCCCCCCCCCCCCCCCCCCCCCCCCCCCCCCCCCCCCCCCCACCCCCCCCCCCCCCCCCCCCCCCCCCCCCCCCCCCCCCCCCCCCCCCCCCCCCCCCCCCCCCCCCCCCCCCCCCCCCCCCCCCCCCCCCCCCCCCCCCCCCCCCCCCCCCCCCCCCCCCCCCCCCCCCCCCCCCCCCCCCCCCCCCCCCCCCCCCCCCCCCCCCCCCCCCCCCCCCCCCCCCCCCCCCCCCCCCCCCCCCCCCCCCCCCCCCCCCCCCCCCCCCCCCCCCCCCCCCCCCCCCCCCCCCCCCCCCCCCCCCCCCCCCCCCCCCCCCCCCCCCCCCCCCCCCCCCCCCCCCCCCCCCCCCCCCCCCCCCCCCCCCCCCCCCCCCCCCCCCCCCCCCCCCCCCCCCCCCCCCCCCCCCCCCCCCCCCCCACCCCCCCCCCCCCCCCCCCCCCCCCCCCCCCCCCCCCCCCCCCCCCCCCCCCCCCCCCCCCCCCCCCCCCCCCCCCCCCCCCCCCCCCCCCCCCCCCCCCCCCCCCCCCCCCCCCCCCCCCCCCCCCCCCCCCCCCCCCCCCCCCCCCCCCCCCCCCCCCCCCCCCCCCCCCCCCCCCCCCCCCCCCCCCCCCCCCCCCCCCCCCCCCCCCCCCCCCCCCCCCCCCCCCCCCCCCCCCCCCCCCCACCCCCCCCCCCCCCCCCCCCCCCCCCCCCCCCCCCCCCCCCCCCCCCCCCCCCCCCCCCCCCCCCCCCCCCCCCCCCCCCCCCCCCCCCCCCCCCCCCCCCCCCCCCCCCCCCCCCCCCCCCCCCCCCCCCCCCCCCCCCCCCCCCCCCCCCCCCCCCCCCCCCCCCCCCCCCCCCCCCCCCCCCCCCCCCCCCCCCCCCCCCCCCCCCCCCCCCCCCCCCCCCCCCCCCCCCCCCCCCCCCCCCCCCCCCCCCCCCCCCCCCCCCCCCCCCCCCCCCCCCCCCCCCCCCCCCCCCCCCCCCCCCCCCCCCCCCCCCCCCCCCCCCCCCCCCCCCCCCCCCCCCCCCCCCCCCCCCCCCCCCCCCCCCCCCCCCCCCCCCCCCCCCCCCCCCCCCCCCCCACCCCCCCCCCCCCCCCCCCCCCCCCCCCCCCCCCCCCCCCCCCCCCCCCCCCCCCCCCCCCCCCCCCCCCCCCCCCCCCCCCCCCCCCCCCCCCCCCCCCCCCCCCCCCCCCCCCCCCCCCCCCCCCCCCCCCCCCCCCCCCCCCCCCCCCCCCCCCCCCCCCCCCCCCCCCCCCCCCCCCCCCCCCCCCCCCCCCCCCCCCCCCCCCCCCCCCCCCCCCCCCCCCCCCCCCCCCCCCCCCCCCCCCCCCCCCCCCCCCCCCCCCCCCCCCCCCCCCCCCCCCCCCCCCCCCCCCCCCCCCCCCCCCCCCCCCCCCCCCCCCCCCCCCCCCCCCCCCCCCCCCCCCCCCCCCCCCCCCCCCCCCACCCCCCCCCCCCCCCCCCCCCCCCCCCCCCCCCCCCCCCCCCCCCCCCCCCCCCCCCCCCCCCCCCCCCCCCCCCCCCCCCCCCCCCCCCCCCCCCCCCCCCCCCCCCCCCCCCCCCCCCCCCCCCCCCCCCCCCCCCCCCCCCCCCCCCCCCCCCCCCCCCCCCCCCCCCCCCCCCCCCCCCCCCCCCCCCCCCCCCCCCCCCCCCCCCCCCCCCCCCCCCCCCCCCCCCCCCCCCCCCCCCCCCCCCCCCCCCCCCCCCCCCCCCCCCCCCCCCCCCCCCCCCCCCCCCCCCCCCCCCCCCCCCCCCCCCCCCCCCCCCCCCCCCCCCCCCCCCCCCCCCCCCCCCCCCCCCCCCCCCCCCCCCCCCCCCCCCCCCCCCCCCCCCCCCCCCCCCCCCCCCCCCCCCCCCCCCCCCCCCCCCCCCCCCCCCCCCCCCCCCCCCCCCCCCCCCCCCCCCCCCCCCCCCCCCCCCCCCCCCCCCCCCCCCCCCCCCCCCCCCCCCCCCCCCCCCCCCCCCCCCCCCCCCCCCCCCCCCCCCCCCCCCCCCCCCCCCCCCCCCCCCCCCCCCCCCCCCCCCCCCCCCCCCCCCCCCCCCCCCCCCCCCCCCCCCCCCCCCCCCCCCCCCCCCCCCCCCCCCCCCCCCCCCCCCCCCCCCCCCCCCCCCCCCCCCCCCCCCCCCCCCCCCCCCCCCCCCCCCCCCCCCCCCCCCCCCCCCCCCCCCCCCCCCCCCCCCCCCCCCCCCCCCCCCCCCCCCCCCCCCCCCCCCCCCCCCCCCCCCCCCCCCCCCCCCCCCCCCCCCCCCCCCCCCCCCCCCCCCCCCCCCCCCCCCCCCCCCCCCCCCCCCCCCCCCCCCCCCCCCCCCCCCCCCCCCCCCCCCCCCCCCCCCCCCCCCCCCCCCCCCCCCCCCCCCCCCCCCCCCCCCCCCCCCCCCCCCCCCCCCCCCCCCCCCCCCCCCCCCCCCCCCCCCCCCCCCCCCCCCCCCCCCCCCCCCCCCCCCCCCCCCACCCCCCCCCCCCCCCCCCCCCCCCCCCCCCCCCCCCCCCCCCCCCCCCCCCCCCCCCCCCCCCCCCCCCCCCCCCCCCCCCCCCCCCCCCCCCCCCCCCCCCCCCCCCCCCCCCCCCCCCCCCCCCCCCCCCCCCCCCCCCCCCCCCCCCCCCCCCCCCCCCCCCCCCCCCCCCCCCCCCCCCCCCCCCCCCCCCCCCCCCCCCCCCCCCCCCCCCCCCCCCCCCCCCCCCCCCCCCCCCCCCCCCCCCCCCCCCCCCCCCCCCCCCCCCCCCCCCCCCCCCCCCCCCCCCCCCCCCCCCCCCCCCCCCCCCCCCCCCCCCCCCCCCCCCCCCCCCCCCCCCCCCCCCCCCCCCCCCCCCCCCCCCCCCCCCCCCCCCCCCCCCCCCCCCCCCCCCCCCCCCACCCCCCCCCCCCCCCCCCCCCCCCCCCCCCCCCCCCCCCCCCCCCCCCCCCCCCCCCCCCCCCCCCCCCCCCCCCCCCCCCCCCCCCCCCCCCCCCCCCCCCCCCCCCCCCCCCCCCCCCCCCCCCCCCCCCCCCCCCCCCCCCCCCCCCCCCCCCCCCCCCCCCCCCCCCCCCCCCCCCCCCCCCCCCCCCACCCCCCCCCCCCCCCCCCCCCCCCCCCCCCCCCCCCCCCCCCCCCCCCCCCCCCCCCCCCCCCCCCCCCCCCCCCCCCCCCCCCCCCCCCCCCCCCCCCCCCCCCCCCCCCCCCCCCCCCCCCCCCCCCCCCCCCCCCCCCCCCCCCCCCCCCCCCCCCCCCCCCCCCCCCCCCCCCCCCCCCCCCCCCCCCCCCCCCCCCCCCCCCCCCCCCCCCCCCCCCCCCCCCCCCCCCCCCCCCCCCCCCCCCCCCCCCCCCCCCCCCCCCCCCCCCCCCCCCCCCCCCCCCCCCCCCCCCCCCCCCCCCCCCCCCCCCCCCCCCCCCCCCCCCCCCCCCCCCCCCCCCCCCCCCCCCCCCCCCCCCCCCCCCCCCCCCCCCCCCCCCCCCCCCCCCCCCCCCCCCCCCCCCCCCCCCCCCCCCCCCCCCCCCCACCCCCCCCCCCCCCCCCCCCCCCCCCCCCCCCCCCCCCCCCCCCCCCCCCCCCCCCCCCCCCCCCCCCCCCCCCCCCCCCCCCCCCCCCCCCCCCCCCCCCCCCCCCCCCCCCCCCACCCCCCCCCCCCCCCCCCCCCCCCCCCCCCCCCCCCCCCCCCCCCCCCCCCCCCCCCCCCCCCCCCCCCCCCCCCCCCCCCCCCCCCCCCCCCCCCCCCCCCCCCCCCCCCCCCCCCCCCCCCCCCCCACCCCCCCCCCCCCCCCCCCCCCCCCCCCCCCCCCCCCCCCCCCCCCCCCCCCCCCCCCCCCCCCCCCCCCCCCCCCCCCCCCCCCCCCCCCCCCCCCCCCCCCCCCCCCCCCCCCCCCCCCCCCCCCCCCCCCCCCCCCCCCCCCCCCCCCCCCCCCCCCCCCCCCCCCCCCCCACCCCCCCCCCCCCCCCCCCCCCCCCCCCCCCCCCCCCCCCCCCCCCCCCCCCCCCCCCCCCCCCCCCCCCCCCCCCCCCCCCCCCCCCCCCCCCCCCCCCCCCCCCCCCCCCCCCCCCCCCCCCCCCCCCCCCCCCCCCCCCCCCCCCCCCCCCCCCCCCCCCCCCCCCCCCCCCCCCCCCCCCCCCCCCCCCCCCACCCCCCCCCCCCCCCCCCCCCCCCCCCCCCCCCCCCCCCCCCCCCCCCCCCCCCCCCCCCCCCCCCCCCCCCCCCCCCCCCCCCCCCCCCCCCCCCCCCCCCCCCCCCCCCCCCCCCCCCCCCCCCCCCCCCCCCCCCCCCCCCCCCCCCCCCCCCCCCCCCCCCCCCCCCCCCCCCCCCCCCCCCCCCCCCCCCCCCCCCCCCCCCCCCCCCCCCCCCCCCCCCCCCCCCCCCCCCCCCCCCCCCCCCCCCCCCCCCCCCCCCCCCCCCCCCCCCCCCCCCCCCCCCCCCCCCCCCCCCCCCCCCCCCCCCCACCCCCCCCCCCCCCCCCCCCCCCCCCCCCCCCCCCCCCCCCCCCCCCCCCCCCCCCCCCCCCCCCCCCCCCCCCCCCCCCCCCCCCCCCCCCCCCCCCCCCCCCCCCCCCCCCCCCCCCCCCCCCCCCCCCCCCCCCCCCCCCCCCCCCCCCCACCCCCCCCCCCCCCCCCCCCCCCCCCCCCCCCCCCCCCCCCCCCCCCCCCCCCCCCCCCCCCCCCCCCCCCCCCCCCCCCCCCCCCCCCCCCCCCCCCCCCCCCCCCCCCCCCCCCCCCCCCCCCCCCCCCCCCCCCCCCCCCCCCCCCCCCCCCCCCCCCCCCCCCCCCCCCCCCCCCCCCCCCCCCCCCCCCCCCCCCCCCCCCCCCACCCCCCCCCCCCCCCCCCCCCCCCCCCCCCCCCCCCCCCCCCCCCCCCCCCCCCCCCCCCCCCCCCCCCCCCCCCCCCCCCCCCCCCCCCCCCCCCCCCCCCCCCCCCCCCCCCCCCCCCCCCCCCCCCCCCCCCCCCCCCCCCCCCCCCCCCCCCCCCCCCCCCCCCCCCCCCCCCCCCCCCCCCCCCCCCCCCCCCCCCCCCCCCCCCCCCCCCCCCCCCCCCCCCCCCCCCCCCCCCCCCCCCCCCCCCCCCCCCCCCCCCCCCCCCCCCCCCCCCCCCCCCCCCCCCCCCCCCCCCCCCCCCCCCCCCCCCCCCCCCCCCCCCCCCCCCCCCCCCCCCCCCCCCCCCCCCCCCCCCCCCCCCCCCCCACCCCCCCCCCCCCCCCCCCCCCCCCCCCCCCCCCCCCCCCCCCCCCCCCCCCCCCCCCCCCCCCCCCCCCCCCCCCCCCCCCCCCCCCCCCCCCCCCCCCCCCCCCCCCCCCCCCCCCCCCCCCCCCCCCCCCCCCCCCCCCCCCCCCCCCCCCCCCCCCCCCCCCCCCCCCCCCCCCCCCCCCCCCCCACCCCCCCCCCCCCCCCCCCCCCCCCCCCCCCCCCCCCCCCCCCCCCCCCCCCCCCCCCCACCCCCCCCCCCCCCCCCCCCCCCCCCCCCCCCCCCCCCCCCCCCCCCCCCCCCCCCCCCCCCCCCCCCCCCCCCCCCCCCCCCCCCCCCCCCCCCCCCCCCCCCCCCCCCCCCCCCCCCCCCCCCCCCCCCCCCCCCCCCCCCCCCCCCCCCCCCCCCCCCCCCCCCCCCCCCCCCCCCCCCCCCCCCCCCCCCCCCCCCCCCCCCCCCCCCCCCCCCCCCCCCCCCCCCCCCCCCCACCCCCCCCCCCCCCCCCCCCCCCCCCCCCCCCCCCCCCCCCCCCCCCCCCCCCCCCCCCCCCCCCCCCCCCCCCCCCCCCCCCCCCCCCCCCCCCCCCCCCCCCCCCCCCCCCCCCCCCCCCCCCCCCCCCCCCCCCCCCCCCCCCCCCCCCCCCCCCCCCCCCCCCCCCCCCCCCCCCCCCCCCCCCCCCCCCCCCCCCCCCCCCCCCCCCCCCCCCCCCCCCCCCCCCCCCCCCCCCCCCCCCCCCCCCCCCCCCCCCCCCCCCCCCCCCCCCCCCCCCCCCCCCCCCCCCCACCCCCCCCCCCCCCCCCCCCCCCCCCCCCCCCCCCCCCCCCCCCCCCCCCCCCCCCCCCCCCCCCCCCCCCCCCCCCCCCCCCCCCCCCCCCCCCCCCCCCCCCCCCCCCCCCCCCCCCACCCCCCCCCCCCCCCCCCCCCCCCCCCCCCCCCCCCCCCCCCCCCCCCCCCCCCCCCCCCCCCCCCCCCCCCCCCCCCCACCCCCCCCCCCCCCCCCCCCCCCCCCCCCCCCCCCCCCCCCCCCCCCCCCCCCCCCCCCCCCCCCCCCCCCCCCCCCCCCCCCCCCCCCCCCCCCCCCCCCCCCCCCCCCCCCCCCCCCCCCCCCCCCCCCCCCCCCCCCCCCCCCCCCCCCCCCACCCCCCCCCCCCCCCCCCCCCCCCCCCCCCCCCCCCCCCCCCCCCCCCCCCCCCCCCCCCCCCCCCCCCCCCCCCCCCCCCCCCCCCCCCCCCCCCCCCCCCCCCCCCCCCCCCCCCCCCCCCCCCCCCCCCCCCCCCCCCCCCCCCCCCCCCCCCCCCCCCCCCCCCCCCCCCCCCCCCCCCCCCCCCCCCCCCCCCCCCCCCCCCCCACCCCCCCCCCCCCCCCCCCCCCCCCCCCCCCCCCCCCCCCCCCCCCCCCCCCCCCCCCCCCCCCCCCCCCCCCCCCCCCCCCCCCCCCCCCCCCCCCCCCCCCCCCCCCCCCCCCCCCCCCCCCCCCCCCCCCCCCCCCCCCCCCCCCCCCCCCCCCCCCCCCCCCCCCCCCCCCCCCCCCCCACCCCCCCCCCCCCCCCCCCCCCCCCCCCCCCCCCCCCCCCCCCCCCCCCCCCCCCCCCCCCCCCCCCCCCCCCCCCCCCCCCCCCCCCCCCCCCCCCCCCCCCCCCCCCCCCCCCCCCCCCCCCCCCCCCCCCCCCCCCCCCCCCCCCCCCCCCCCCCCCCCCCCCCCCCCCCCCCCCCCCCCCCCCCCCCCCCCCCCCCCCCCCCCCCCCCCCCCCCCCCCCCCCCCCCCCCCCCCCCCCCCCCCCCCCCCCCCCCCCCCCCCCCCCCCCCCCCCCCCCCCCCCCCCCCCCCCCCCCCCCCCCCCCCCCCCCCCCCCCCCCCCCCCCCCCCCCCCCCCCCCCCCCCCCCCCCCCCCCACCCCCCCCCCCCCCCCCCCCCCCCCCCCCCCCCCCCCCCCCCCCCCCCCCCCCCCCCCCCCCCCCCCCCCCCCCCCCCCCCCCCCCCCCCCCCCCCCCCCCCCCCCCCCCCCCCCCCCCCCCCCCCCCCCCCCCCCCCCCCCCCCCCCCCCCCCCCCCCCCCCCCCCCCCCCCCCCCCCCCCCCCCCCCCCCCCCCCCCCCCCCCCCCCCCCCCCCCCCCCCCCACCCCCCCCCCCCCCCCCCCCCCCCCCCCCCCCCCCCCCCCCCCCCCCCCCCCCCCCCCCCCCCCCCCCCCCCCCCCCCCCCCCCCCCCCCCCCCCCCCCCCCCCCCCCCCCCCCCCCCCCCCCCCCCCCCCCCCCCCCCCCCCCCCCCCCCCCCCCCCCCCCCCCCCCCCCCCCCCCCCCCCCCCCCCCCCCCCCCCCCCCCCCCCCCCCCCCCCCCCCCCCCCCCCCCCCCCCCCCCCCCCCCCCCCCCCCCCCCCCCCCCCCCCCCCCCCCCCCCCCCACCCCCCCCCCCCCCCCCCCCCCCCCCCCCCCCCCCCCCCCCCCCCCCCCCCCCCCCCCCCCCCCCCCCCCCCCCCCCCCCCCCCCCCCCCCCCCCCCCCCCCCCCCCCCCCCCCCCCCCCCCCCCCCCCCCCCCCCCCCCCCCCCCCCCCCCCACCCCCCCCCCCCCCCCCCCCCCCCCCCCCCCCCCCCCCCCCCCCCCCCCCCCCCCCCCCCCCCCCCCCCCCCCCCCCCCCCCCCCCCCCCCCCCCCCCCCCCCCCCCCCCCCCCCCCCCCCCCCCCCCCCCCCCCCCCCCCCCCCCCCCCCCCCCCCCCCCCCCCCCCCCCCCCCCCCCCCCCCCCCCCCCCCCCCCCCCCCCCCCCCCCCCCCCCCCCCCCCCCCCCCCCCCCCCCCCCCCCCCCCCCCCCCCCCCCCCCCCCCCCCCCCCCCCCCCCCCCCCCCCCCCCCCCCCCCCCCCCCCCCCCCCCACCCCCCCCCCCCCCCCCCCCCCCCCCCCCCCCCCCCCCCCCCCCCCCCCCCCCCCCCCCCCCCCCCCCCCCCCCCCCCCCCCCCCCCCCCCCCCCCCCCCCCCCCCCCCCCCCCCCCCCCCCCCCCCCCCCCCCCCCCCCCCCCCCCCCCCCCCCCCCCCCCCCCCCCCCCCCCCCCCCCCCCCCCCCCCCCCCCCCCCCCCCCCCCCCCCCCCCCCCCCCCCCCCCCCCCCCCCCCCCCCCCCCCCCCCCCCCCCCCCCACCCCCCCCCCCCCCCCCCCCCCCCCCCCCCCCCCCCCCCCCCCCCCCCCCCCCCCCCCCCCCCCCCCCCCCCCCCCCCCCCCCCCCCCCCCCCCCCCCCCCCCCCCCCCCCCCCCCCCCCCCCCCCCCCCCCCCCCCCCCCCCCCCCCCCCCCCCCCCCCCCCCCCCCCCCCCCCCCCCCCCCCCCCCCCCCCCCCCCCCCCCCCCCCCCCCCCCCCCCCCCCCCCCCCCCCCCCCCCCCCCCCCCCCCCCCCCCCCCCCCCCCCCCCCCCCCCCCCCCCCCCCCCCCCCCCCCCCCCCCCCCCCCCCCCCCCCCCCCCCCCCCCCCCCCCCCCCCCCCCCCCCCCCCCCCCCCCCCCCCCCCCCCCCCCCCCCCCCCCCCCCCCCCCCCCCCCCCCCCCCCCCCACCCCCCCCCCCCCCCCCCCCCCCCCCCCCCCCCCCCCCCCCCCCCCCCCCCCCCCCCCCCCCCCCCCCCCCCCCCCCCCCCCCCCCCCCCCCCCCCCCCCCCCCCCCCCCCCCCCCCCCCCCCCCCCCCCCCCCCCCCCCCCCCCCCCCCCCCCCCCCCCCCCCCCCCCCCCCCCCCCCCCCCCCCCCCCCCCCCCCCCCCCCCCCCCCCCCCCCCCCCCCCCCCCCCCCCCCCCCCCCCCCCCCCCCCCCCCCCCCCCCCCCCCCCCCCCCCCCACCCCCCCCCCCCCCCCCCCCCCCCCCCCCCCCCCCCCCCCCCCCCCCCCCCCCCCCCCCCCCCCCCCCCCCCCCCCCCCCCCCCCCCCCCCCCCCCCCCCCCCCCCCCCCCCCCCCCCCCCCCCCCCCCCCCCCCCCCCCCCCCCCACCCCCCCCCCCCCCCCCCCCCCCCCCCCCCCCCCCCCCCCCCCCCCCCCCCCCCCCCCCCCCCCCCCCCCCCCCCCCCCCCCCCCCCCCCCCCCCCCCCCCCCCCCCCCCCCCCCCCCCACCCCCCCCCCCCCCCCCCCCCCCCCCCCCCCCCCCCCCCCCCCCCCCCCCCCCCCCCCCCCCCCCCCCCCCCCCCCCCACCCCCCCCCCCCCCCCCCCCCCCCCCCCCCCCCCCCCCCCCCCCCCCCCCCCCCCCCCCCCCCCCCCCCCCCCCCCCCCCCCCCCCCCCCCCCCCCCCCCCCCCCCCCCCCCCCCCCCCCCACCCCCCCCCCCCCCCCCCCCCCCCCCCCCCCCCCCCCCCCCCCCCCCCCCCCCCCCCCCCCCCCCCCCCCCCCCCCCCCCCCCCCCCCCCCCCCCCCCCCCCCCCCCCCCCCCCCCCCCCCCCCCCCCCCCCCCCCCCCCCCCCCCCCCCCCCCCCCCCCCCCCCCCCCCCCCCCCCCCCCCCCCCCCCCCCCCCCCCCACCCCCCCCCCCCCCCCCCCCCCCCCCCCCCCCCCCCCCCCCCCCCCCCCCCCCCCCCCCCCCCCCCCCCCCCCCCCCCCCCCCCCCCCCCCCCCCCCCCCCCCCCCCCCCCCCCCCCCCCCCCCCACCCCCCCCCCCCCCCCCCCCCCCCCCCCCCCCCCCCCCCCCCCCCCCCCCCCCCCCCCCCCCCCCCCCCCCCCCCCCCCCCCCCCCCCCCACCCCCCCCCCCCCCCCCCCCCCCCCCCCCCCCCCCCCCCCCCCCCCCCCCCCCCCCCCCCCCCCCCCCCCCCCCCCCCCCCCCCCCCCCCCCCCCCCCCCCCCCCCCCCCCCCCCCCCCCCCCCCCCCCCCCCCCCCCCCCCCCCCCCCCCCCCCCCCCCCCCCCCCCCCCCCCCCCCCCCCCCCCCCCCCCACCCCCCCCCCCCCCCCCCCCCCCCCCCCCCCCCCCCCCCCCCCCCCCCCCCCCCCCCCCCCCCCCCCCCCCCCCCCCCCCCCCCCCCCCCCCCCCCCCCCCCCCCCCCCCCCCCCCCCCCCCCCCCCCCCCCCCCCCCCCCCCCCCCCCCCCCCCCCCCCCCCCCCCCCCCCCCCCCCCCCCCCCCCCCCCCCCCCCCCCCCCCCCCCCCCCCCCCCCCCCCCCCCCCCCCCCCCCCCCCCCCCCCCCCCCCCCCCCCCCCCCCCCCCCCCCCCCCCCCCCCCCCCCCCCCCCCCCCCCCCCCCCCCCCCCCCCCCCCCCCCCCCCCCCCCCCCCCCCCCCCCCCCCCCCCCCCCCCCCCCCCCCCCCCCCCCCCCCCCCCCCCCCCCCCCCCCCCCCCCCCCCCCCCCCCCCCCCCCCCCCCCCCCCCCCCCCCCCCCCCCCCCCCCCCCCCCCCCCCCCCCCCCCCCCCCCCCCCCCCCCCCCCCCCCCCACCCCCCCCCCCCCCCCCCCCCCCCCCCCCCCCCCCCCCCCCCCCCCCCCCCCCCCCCCCCCCCCCCCCCCCCCCCCCCCCCCCCCCCCCCCCCCCCCCCCCCCCCCCCCCCCCCCCCCCCCCCCCCCCCCCCCCCCCCCCCCCCCCCCCCCCCCCCCCCCCCCCCCCCCCCCCCCCCCCCCCCCCCCCCCCCCCCCCCCCCCCCCCCCCCCCCCCCCCCCCCCCCCCCCCCCCCCCCCCCCCCCCCCCCCCCCCCCCCCCCCCCCCCCCCCCCCCCCCCCCCCCCCCCCCCCCCCCCCCCCCCCCCCCCCCCCCCCCCACCCCCCCCCCCCCCCCCCCCCCCCCCCCCCCCCCCCCCCCCCCCCCCCCCCCCCCCCCCCCCCCCCCCCCCCCCCCCCCCCCCCCCCCCCCCCCCCCCCCCCCCCCCCCCCCCCCCCCCCCCCCCCCCCCCCCCCCCCCCCCCCCCCCCCCCCCCCCCCCCCCCCCCCCCCCCCCCCCCCCCCCCCCCCCCCCCCCCCCCCCCCCCCCCCCCCCCCCCCCCCCCCCCCCCCCCCCCCCCCCCCCCCCCCCCCCCCCCCCCCCCCCCCCCCCCCCCCCCCCCCCCCCCCCCCCCCCCCCCCCCCCCCCCCCCCCCCCCCCCCCCCCCCCCCCCCCCACCCCCCCCCCCCCCCCCCCCCCCCCCCCCCCCCCCCCCCCCCCCCCCCCCCCCCCCCCCCCCCCCCCCCCCCACCCCCCCCCCCCCCCCCCCCCCCCCCCCCCCCCCCCCCCCCCCCCCCCCCCCCCCCCCCCCCCCCCCCCCCCCCCCCCCCCCCCCCCCCCCCCCCCCCCCCCCCCCCCCCCCCCCCCCCCCCCCCCCCCCCCCCCCCCCCCCCCCCCCCCCCCCCCCCCCCCCCCCCCCCCCCCCCCCCACCCCCCCCCCCCCCCCCCCCCCCCCCCCCCCCCCCCCCCCCCCCCCCCCCCCCCCCCCCCCCCCCCCCCCCCCCCCCCCCCCCCCCCCCCCCCCCCCCCCCCCCCCCCCCCCCCCCCCCCCCCCCCCCCCCCCCCCCCCCCCCCCCCCCCCCCCCCCCCCCCCCCCCCCCCCCCCCCCCCCCCCCCCCCCCCCCCCCCCCCCCCCCCCCCCCCCCCCCCCCCCCCCCCCCCCCCCCCCCCCCCCCCCCCCCCCCCCCCCCCCCCCCCCCCCCCCCCCCCCCCCCCCCCCCCCCCCCCCCCCCCCCCCCCCCCCCCCCCCCCCCCCCCCCCCCCCCCCCCCCCCCCCCCCCCCCCCCCCCCCCCCCCCCCCCCCCCCCCCCCCCCCCCCCCCCCCCCCCCCCCCCCCCCCCCCCCCCCCCCCCCCCCCCCCCCCCCCCCCCCCCCCCCCCCCCCCCCCCCCCCACCCCCCCCCCCCCCCCCCCCCCCCCCCCCCCCCCCCCCCCCCCCCCCCCCCCCCCCCCCCCCCCCCCCCCCCCCCCCCCCCCCCCCCCCCCCCCCCCCCCCCCCCCCCCCCCCCCCCCCCCCCCCCCCCCCCCCCCCCCCCCCCCCCCCCCCCCCCCCCCCCCCCCCCCCCCCCCCCCCCCCCCCCCCCCCCCCCCCCCCCCCCCCCCCCCCCCCCCCCCCCCCCCCCCCCCCCCCCCCCCCCCCCCCCCCCCCCCCCCCCCCCCCCCCCCCCCCCCCCCCCCCCCCCCCCCCCCCCCCCCCCCCCCCCCCCCCCCCCCCCCCCCCCCCCCCCCCCCCCCCCCCCCCCCCCCCCCCCCCCCCCCCCCCCCCCCCCCCCCCCCCCCCCCCCCCCCCCCCCCCCCCCCCCCCCCCCCCCCCCCCCCCCCCCCCCCCCCCCCCCCCCCCCCCCCCCCCCCCCCCCCCCCCCCCCCCCCCCCCCCCCCCCCCCCCCCCCCCCCCCCCCCCCCCCCCCCCCCCCCCCCCCCCCCCCCCCCCCCCCCCCCCCCCCCCCCCCCCCCCCCCCCCCCCCCACCCCCCCCCCCCCCCCCCCCCCCCCCCCCCCCCCCCCCCCCCCCCCCCCCCCCCCCCCCCCCCCCCCCCCCCCCCCCCCCCCCCCCCCCCCCCCCCCCCCCCCCCCCCCCCCCCCCCCCCCCCCCCCCCCCCCCCCCCCCCCCCCCCCCCCCCCCCCCCCCCCCCCCCCCCCCCCCCCCCCCCCCCCCCCCCCCCCCCCCCCCCCCCCCCCCCCCCCCCCCCCCCCCCCCCCCCCCCCCCCCCCCCCCCCCCCCCCCCCCCCCCCCCCCCCCCCCCCCCCCACCCCCCCCCCCCCCCCCCCCCCCCCCCCCCCCCCCCCCCCCCCCCCCCCCCCCCCCCCCCCCCCCCCCCCCCCACCCCCCCCCCCCCCCCCCCCCCCCCCCCCCCCCCCCCCCCCCCCCCCCCCCCCCCCCCCCCCCCCCCCCCCCCCCCCCCCCCCCCCCCCACCCCCCCCCCCCCCCCCCCCCCCCCCCCCCCCCCCCCCCCCCCCCCCCCCCCCCCCCCCCCCCCCCCCCCCCCCCCCCCCCCCCCCCCCCCCCCCCCCCCCCCCCCCCCCCCCCCCCCCCCCCCCCCCCCCCCCCCCCCCCCCCCCCCCCCCCCCCCCCCCCCCCCCCCCCCCCCCCCCCCCCCCCCCCCCCCCCCCCCCCCCCCCCCCCCCCCCCCCCCCCCCCCCCCCCCCCCCCCCCCCCCCCCCCCCCCACCCCCCCCCCCCCCCCCCCCCCCCCACCCCCCCCCCCCCCCCCCCCCCCCCCCCCCCCCCCCCCCCCCCCCCCCCCCCCCCCCCCCCCCCCCCCCCCCCCCCCCCCCCCCCCCCCCCCCCCCCCCCCCCCCCCCCCCCCCCCCCCCCCCCCCCCCCCCCCCCCCCCCCCCCCCCCCCCCCCCCCCCCCCCCCCCCCCCCCCCCCCCCCCCCCCCCCCCCCCCCCCCCCCCCCCCCCCCCCCCCCCCCCCCCCCCCCCCCCCCCCCCCCCCCCCCCCCCCCCCCCCCCCCCCCCCCCCCCCCCCCCCCCCCCCCCCCCCCCCCCCCCCCCCCCCCCCCCCCCCCCCCCCCCCCCCCCCCCCCCCCCCCCCCCCCCCCCCCCCCCCCCCCCCCCCCCCCCCCCCCCCCCCCCCCCCCCCCCCCCCCCCCCCCCCCCCCCCCCCCACCCCCCCCCCCCCCCCCCCCCCCCCCCCCCCCCCCCCCCCCCCCCCCCCCCCCCCCCCCCCCCCCCCCCCCCCCCCCCCCCCCCCCCCCCCCCCCCCCCCCCCCCCCCCCCCCCCCCCCCCCCCCCCCCCCCCCCCCCCCCCCCCCCCCCCCCCCCCCCCCCCCCCCCCCCCCCCCCCCCCCCCCCCCCCCCCCCCCCCCCCACCCCCCCCCCCCCCCCCCCCCCCCCCCCCCCCCCCCCCCCCCCCCCCCCCCCCCCCCCCCCCCCCCCCCCCCCCCCCCCCCCCCCCCCCCCCCCCCCCCCCCCCCCCCCCCCCCCCCCCCCCCCCCCCCCCCCCCCCCCCCCCCCCCCCCCCCCCCCCCCCCCCCCCCCCCCCCCCCCCCCCCCCCCCCCCCCCCCCCCCCCCCCCCCCCCCCCCCCCCCCCCCCCCCCCCCCCCCCCCCCCCCCCCCCCCCCCCCCCCCCCCCCCCCCCCCCCCCCCCCCCCCCCCCCCCCCCCCCCCCCCCCCCCCCCCCCCCCCCCCCCCCCCCCCCCCCCCCCCCCCCCCCCCCCCCCCCCCCCCCCCCCCCCCCCCCCCCCCCCCCCCCCCCCCCCCCCCCCCCCCCCCCCCCCCCCCCCCCCCCCCCCCCCCCCCCCCCCCCCCCCCCCCCCCCCCCCCCCCCCCCCCCCCCCCCCCCCCCCCCCCCCCCCCCCCCCCCCCCCCCCCCCCCCCCCCCCCCCCCCCCCCCCCCCCCCCCCCCCACCCCCCCCCCCCCCCCCCCCCCCCCCCCCCCCCCCCCCCCCCCCCCCCCCCCCCCCCCCCCCCCCCCCCCACCCCCCCCCCCCCCCCCCCCCCCCCCCCCCCCCCCCCCCCCCCCCCCCCCCCCCCCCCCCCCCCCCCCCCCCCCCCCCCCCCCCCCCCCCCCCCCCCCCCCCCCCCCCCCCCCCCCCCCCCCCCCCCCCCCCCCCCCCCCCCCCCCCCCCCCCCCCCCCCCCCCCCCCCCCCCCCCCCCCCCCCCCCCCCCCCCCCCCCCCCCCCCCCCCCCCCCCCCCCCCCCCCCCCCCCCCCCCCCCCCCCCCCCCCCCCCCCCCCCCCCCCCCCCCCCCCCCCCCCCCACCCCCCCCCCCCCCCCCCCCCCCCCCCCCCCCCCCCCCCCCCCCCCCCCCCCCCCCCCCCCCCCCCCCCCCCCCCCCCCCCCCCCCCCCCCCCCCCCCCCCCCCCCCCCCCCCCCCCCCCCCCCCCCCCCCCCCCCCCCCCCCCCCCCCCCCCCCCCCCCCCCCCCCCCCCCCCCCCCCCCCCCCCCCCCCCCCCCCCCCCCCCCCCCCCCCCCCCCCCCCCCCCCCCCCCCCCCCCCCCCCCCCCCCCCCCCCCCCCCCCCCCCCCCCCCCCCCCCCCCCCCCCCCCCCCCCCCCCCCCCCCCCCCCCCCCCCCCCCCCCCCCCCCCCCCCCCCCCCCCCCCCCCCCCCCCCCCCCCCCCCCCCCCCCCCCCCCCCCCCCCCCCCCCCCCCCCCCCCCCCCCCCCCCCCCCCCCCCCCCCCCCCCCCCCCCCCCCCCCCCCCCCCCCCCCCCCCCCCCCCCCCCCCCCCCCCCCCCCCCCCCCCCCCCCCCCCCCCCCCCCCCCCCCCCCCCCCCCCCCCCCCCCCCCACCCCCCCCCCCCCCCCCCCCCCCCCCCCCCCCCCCCCCCCCCCCCCCCCCCCCCCCCCCCCCCCCCCCCCCCCCCCCCCCCCCCCCCCCCCCCCCCCCCCCCCCCCCCCCCCCCCCCCCCCCCCCCCCCCCCCCCCCCCCCCCCCCCCCCCCCCCCCCCCCCCCCCCCCCCCCCCCCCCCCCCCCCCCCCCCCCCCCCCCCCCCCCCCCCCCCCCCCCCCCCCCCCCCCCCCCCCCCCCCCCCCCCCCCCCCCCCCCCCCCCCCCCCCCCCCCCCCCCCCCCCCCCCCCCCCCCCCCCCCCCCCCCCCCCCCCCCCCCCCCCCCCCCCCCCCCCCCCCCCCCCCCCCCCCCCCCCCCCCCCCCCCCCCCCCCCCCCCCCCCCCCCCCCCCCCCCCCCCCCCCCCCCCCCCCCCCCCCCCCCCCCCCCCCCCCCCCCCCCCCCCCCCCCCCCCCCCCCCCCCCCCCCCCCCCCCCCCCCCCCCCCCCCCCCCCCCCCCCCCCCCCCCCCCCCCCCCCCCCCCCCCCCCCCCCCCCCCCCCCCCCCCCCCCCCCCCCCCCCCCCCCCACCCCCCCCCCCCCCCCCCCCCCCCCCCCCCCCCCCCCCCCCCCCCCCCCCCCCCCCCCCCCCCCCCCCCCCCCCCCCCCCCCCACCCCCCCCCCCCCCCCCCCCCCCCCCCCCCCCCCCCCCCCCCCCCCCCCCCCCCCCCCCCCCCCCCCCCCCCCCCCCCCCCCCCCCCCCCCCCCCCCCCCCCCCCCCCCCCCCCCCCCCCCCCCCCCCCCCCCCCCCCCCCCCCCCCCCCCCCCCCCCCCCCCCCCCCCCCCCCCCCCCCCCCCCCCCCCCCCCCCCCCCCCCCCCCCCCCCCCCCCCCCCCCCCCCCCCCCCCCCCCCCCCCCCCCCCCCCCCACCCCCCCCCCCCCCCCCCCCCCCCCCCCCCCCCCCCCCCCCCCCCCCCCCCCCCCCCCCCCCCCCCCCCCCCCCCCCCCCCCCCCCCCCCCCCCCCCCCCCCCCCCCCCCCCCCCCCCCCCCCCCCCCCCCCCCCCCCCCCCCCCCCCCCCCCCCCCCCCCCCCCCCCCCCCCCCCCCCCCCCCCCCCCCCCCCCCCCCCCCCCCCCCCCCCCCCCCCCCCCCCCCCCCCCCCCCCCCCCCCCCCCCCCCCCCCCCCCCCCCCCCCCCCCCCCCCCCCCCCCCCCCCCCCCCCCCCCCCCCCCCCCCCCCCCCCCCCCCCCCCCCCCCCCCCCCCCCCCCCCCCCCCCCCCCCCCCCCCCCCCCCCACCCCCCCCCCCCCCCCCCCCCCCCCCCCCCCCCCCCCCCCCCCCCCCCCCCCCCCCCCCCCCCCCCCCCCCCCCCCCCCCCCCCCCCCCCCACCCCCCCCCCCCCCCCCCCCCCCCCCCCCCCCCCCCCCCCCCCCCCCCCCCCCCCCACCCCCCCCCCCCCCCCCCCCCCCCCCCCCCCCCCCCCCCCCCCCCCCCCCCCCCCCCCCCCCC
>JACCHR010000036.1:0-133313 GCA_013433145.1 Ascaris suum
ATATATATATATATATATATATATATATATCAAAATTTGGTTTTCTTATTGCATTTTTTTTCAAATTTAGCTTTTAGGAATTCATAATCTTGTAATACAGCTCAAGTATTTCGCAATCCATTAGCGATCACTAATTATAGAAAATGATGATGAAGTTCCATAGTGGGTGCCTAATATAAAGTAAGAAGATAATGAGAGTTCAGTTGACTCTGAGTTCTGTTTTAAAAAAATTATTGAATTTTTTGTCGTTGAAAATTTCAGGCATTGGATGAATTATTGCATGCACTCAATGGAACACAATTGATGAACGCAACAACATTGGCAGTATTATCTCAATTTCTGGAGAATGCATTCAAATCCTCGAATGATAGCGATTCACTCTTGATGACCATTCGAGTATTTACTCAACAAGTGGAAGATTACTTTAAGGTAATCGTTATTTATTGTTTATTATTGTTGGGATGAATTATTGCATCGGTTAAAGCGTATTCTAAGAATTTATGTGCAGATTTTTTTAGCACATTCTAAAAGTTTGTATTCAGATTTGCAATCAAAGTTTTTTATTAGTATTCATCGTTTTGTGCATTTCACCTCTTGTTCTTGCAGGTAAATTCAAGTGTTCTTTTTAGGACTTTAAAAAATTGTAAGAAATTATTGAAGTGTTTTTAGTGCGCTGTACTGGATCGAGTGGTGATTGTTTCCGATGAGAAAGAGATGGTGGATCGAGCGATGTGCCTTATGGATTATCAACAGTACTTTAGTGGTATATATTTTGTGGATCTCGATGCGAACGCCATTCATTTTCCACCTGTTGTACAATATAAAATTCGACATCCACCTCACTTCGTTGATGGTATGTAGATAAGCACCGTTGGTTTTTTTTACAACCAGCTTTTTTTAAAATATGAATAAAAAGTACATAATTCATGCTTTTCGGTTTCGTGGATTTCGCATAGATTTGATCAAACGGAATATTTAATATTTGATTGAATATTATTCTTTTATCATATTTGACATCACGGCTTATCTTGAATAAAACGCCAACTAGAATGGAACGTTTCTCGTTTCGAAACTTGGAAAATATGCACCTTAATCATATTTCATCTTTACACTTCAAAAATAATCCAATGCTTTCATAAATGGATGGGCCTCATCGTGTAAAAGTCGGCTACCATGAAACTTGAAAGAAATTGCAGCAAAATCAATCGGTCGGTGTGTTCAGAAGAATAGTTCCTCAATTTCAGGTGTTTCACTCTCATATCTTTCTTTCACTCTGCGCAAAAAAAAATCCCGAAAATTCCAGTTTGCATTTTAAAAAAATGCGAATTACATATTCACTTACGAAACGCTTTACAGAAATAGTTGTTTTCTTTATAAAAGATGTGACTTTAATGAGCTGTCGCTCAGTAAATTTGAAGTCGCTAGCCATAGCTTGAGAAAACTGAAGTATAGATAAATTTTAATGAAATATGTTTAGTCTTTAATATTTAGAATTTCTTCTGAGTCCTTTCCAATGTTTAATCAACGACGCAATCTCAAAACTGCGTTGTTGACTAAAGAACTACTGATTTCAGGGACAGGAAGTACAATGGATGGACCAGGACATCCGATGTCACGAGATAACCCACTTGTGGATCTTAAATATGTGACTTTCGGCTTCAGTTTCCTACAGGATGCCGTCGAAAGAGCGCTTATCGAATTGGCAACTGGTCAAAAGGTAACGACTGGACTCCTCGCTCAACAGGAGCCATATCCATGTACAGTTACGGACAGGTAAAACTTTGTTTACGCTCAGGTATTTGTCGTAGTTGGGAATTTCGTTTACAGGATGGATGGGGAAAAATTTGATAAGTTTTAATGTCAGAGTTTCACCGACGAGATGAGTTGTGATTTTGGTTGCGTGACTTGCTGGAATTTATTGTTCTTACGTATTTATCATTCAGTGAGCATGATTGAGGTGATAGAAGGTTCAAACATTATAGCCATTCAGATCCTCACATTATATTGTAGATAAATAATAGTAGCAATAATAATTTACATAAATGACGAGCAGAGTTTTCCCAAGTCAGATATTATAACAATTCGAAAGATAAGAGTTTTCACCGGGTTAATGAAAGCTCGTAATTCAGTTCTGCACCGGCGTCCGTATTTTACCTGTGGTTGCTTTTCGTTAACAAAGATAACATTTTTGTCACATCCGAATAATTGAACAATGAAGGTCTGTCATCATGCAGCAATAAAAGGTAGTACAACTGAAGGTGATAAGAGGTATCAAAAGGTATTAAAATGATACTGGAGAAAAAGAAGCGAGTTTTTCATTTCTTTTCATCTCAAGCGGTCGTATCATACTCACAGCTAATCATAAAACATATCTGGAACTACTGTGAAAATATCCTTCCCAGCGAACCTAAGGGGATGAGCCAGTTCTAATTCGATCTGACACTCCTGCACCCTCTCCCTATCCCCTTCTCCTCTTCACCTCATCGGTATTGGTGCTTCCGTATGTTGACTCAAGAATGGAGTTTGACAATGCTTAAGGTTTGATGTAGTGAACTTTCTGGCGATATTTGTGATACTCTCGTGGATGATACCATCGGCGATGCTAGTGAAGAATGTTGTGTACGAGAAGGAGATGCGTCTGAAAGAGATGATGCGTATAATGGGTCTCGGTGGTGCAGTTCATTGGTTTGCGTGGGCGGCACAGGCATTCGCACTCAGTCTTATTTCAATATTCGTCATTTCGGTGCTTCTCAAAGTAGGTGTTTTCTAGTTTCTCTTATTTAGATTAATTCCACATTTTGATTTAGTTTTTGATGCGTTAGTCCAAGTGTTACAAGCTGAAATGCACTTCAGTTAGCGTGCGGAGGAAGCTGATGTCGGCCCGGTTAGCTCAGTCGGTAGAGCACCAGACTCTTTCTGGCTGTCGCGGGTTCGAGCCCAGCATCGGGCTAATACTTTGCAGTGCTCGAAGTGGCGAGCAAGGGTTTTTGAGTTGCGAAGTTCTGCCCATAGTAGTGTACAGTTAGCAGTTCCTCAGCTTATTGAGAAAGGTTTCAAGTGGCTCGCTGTTGCTGACGGAGAAATCATTTAGGTTTTTACAAGTCGAAGAATCGGAGAAATCGCAGGTTCTTGGCCGATATCCCGGGTAGTGCTCGATTCTTGCTGAATGCTTAAACATATCGATTAGTTTAATGAAAGCTTTGGAGTTTATACTATGGTTAAATTAAGCCTACTCTAAGAATAGATTAAATGAGATGGGCTGTTTTATCTATTCTTCTCAGAAGCAAAGAACAATCAAAATATGAGTGATGTGGAGTATTTTTTTTCAAGAATCCTTTTAGCAAAATAAAATTTATCCAGGCAATAATTTCATTGAAAATAATGAAGGTGAAAAATAGGATGAAACAATTGTTGTTTAAATAAGTGAATAATTTTTAAATAAATCGAGATTTTTCCACCGTTTAGTTCCATAGGTCGGTGTTTTTTTTCTTATTAATCATCATCTTATATAAACTTTCTCTTTAAGTTTGGTCGAATTATGCCAAATACCGATCTAACATTGCTACTTGTTTTCTTTATATTATTCACAGTGGCATGTATCGCGCAATGTGTGTTTTTTTACGACACTTTTCTCACATGCCAATATTGCAACTGCATGCTCAGCATTACTTTTTTTCCTCTTATTCTTTCCATGTCAAATTTCCGCTCGAAGTGGCTCATATACTTTCACCATTATTACGGTTAGTCCCACAATCGTTTTATATTTACATTCGTATTTCGTGCTATCGTATCACGTATAATAAAAAACCTGAGCTTCAACGTGGACTCTTCTACCTTTTTCTGACATATGAAGATTTCGAAATAGCCTAAAGTGATTAATATTCAAGTAACTAGCGAGGAAACAATTCTTCGATGAGATTATGGAGGTGCGACGCGGGATTTAAGCGTTTTCAGTGACTAGAAAAAAAAAATCGTGAGTGCTAGAAAATGTTACGTTTAACAAGCTTTAGAGTGTCGAATAGAGCAATTCTATTGGGCCGAAAGACATGGCTGTTGTTGAGATAGTTATTTAGCTTAGTACATCGTATGCGCCGACAGTACAGTGAGATATTTCCAGCACTTTTTTGTTCACATAATATGAATGATTGAAGTAGTGAGCTGAAATGTTATCTAGTCAGGTATGTCGATGAAGGAACTTTCTCAAAATTCACCAATAATTTGGAGCGTTTTTCATGTAATTAGAAATTAAACCATTGAAAATACTTTTTTACAGAATTTCCTCTCTCGACTTCAGGGAAATGTATATTCTTTCCTAAGCTCTTAGTTAAGTAAATATTTATATGCAAAAATAGGCTTAGAAGTTTGATTTTAAAATATACATTTTAAAGAGTACCGGATAACATTGGAAATTAGAACGGAAAAGAATGGTTTGATTCAGTAGCTGATGCCGCATCGTAAGCCATGAGAGCTGAGTTTTTCGTTTCTTTTTTTTTTCAGTTATTTTTTCCACAATCGGCGGTCGGCTATGGATTTGTGATGCTTTATGACGCCGAAGAAGATGGTATCGCTAATTGGGCTAATATTCGCTCTATATATTATTCACGTGAATATTTTATCTTCTTTTTCATTTATATTTTACATATCAAGTAATAACTCCATAGATGATCTGAAACGTTTCTACAAAAATTCATGGGTTAACCAGTGTTATTATTATTTTATCAGTTACGATTTCGATGGTTCTGGTTTTGCATTTCGTGGCAAATTTAAGAGAGTGTAAGAGAGACGAAAGATGGTGAGGGATGGTGGTGGGAGGGGGATAGGGAGAAGGAGTTTGACTATAAGGCAAGAGAAAGGAGCGATGATGGTTAACTATGGTTGTTTTAAGTACGCTATTAGTGGATAGCGTTGAGATATTTTGTGATTAAGGTTTCATTGTGCATTTATTTATGTCTTAGGTGATCTCAAAAGAAACATATATTTTTTTATTGTTGGTGTTATTGAATAATCTCTATTTTCAGCATTAAAACTATATTTTTCAACAGTATTGATCGCTCTCGCTATTGATCCAATCATATATTGTATATTGGCGTGGTATGTGAGTGCTGTTTTTCCAGGTATATATTTGATCATTTTCAACAAATGAATCATTAATAAGCAGATATGAAAATAAACAGGTATTTTCCAGGTATAACCAAAAATAAAAAGATCACTAATCACTAGAGATACACAGGTGCACAAGTACACACTGGTTGAAAAAAAAGCACAAAATACACAGAACCTTAGGTCGGAGACTTCTTTGGCTAGGATCAGTTCGTAAACTATATGAGTTCTGCTATGATGGAAAGAGGAGAACGAACAACCGTTCATTTGCTTTTTCATCCTCTTTCATTCCGGCGAATTCTGTCATGATCATCCACAAAGTTATCTAGAGTTAAGCAGCGATCACATGTTAAATTATTAGTTGCTTTACGTATGGTGCTTCGTTGCAGTGCAGGGCAGCCATCGAAATTTTGAAAGGAATATTTGAAATTTCTCCTTTATTCTTCGCCATAGCTGACGAATTGGTGCAAAGAATTGGAGGAATCCATAATTGTTGGAAATGGGTGGGGGAGGGAAGAGGTGAGGGGTGACCCATGATGCAGATGAGAGAGGTGGGTGGTGGAGGGATAGGAGAGGGGATTAGGGCATAAAGTGGGTAAAGCAAGAGAGTGAAGTGGTATCGGATTGTATGCGCCCTAGTATGAAGGTTCCACAAGCTTCTTGACCATAATAAAGGTGTGGCCATAACTTTGGTCATAATTTCTGATAAAATTCAGAAACTATATTGACACAGGTGATATTTGCAGGAATATACGGTTTACCGCAACCATTCTTCTTTTTCCTCACTAAACGATATTGGTTTGATGACGGAAACAGTAAGGAGAACGGTGGTGAATCGAAATATTATATGAATGGGAGCGATGTCACGCGTAGGGTTTTTATTTTTCTATTTATTTAGGTGAATTAGCAAAAATGAGACTTACGTTGAATCGGTTGTCGTGTATTTTCAGTTGTGCCACGAGGATAGCTGTTTGTTTTATTTCTTTTCAGTTTTTTGAGCGTTCTCATTCATTCAGAATTTACTTCTCTCTTTACTTAAAGTGTCAATCAACGTTATTTAATGAGAACTGATTGTCAGTACATTGAAGTACGTATCTTTAATCAAAGCAGATGTGTATATTTATTTAAAACAGGCACGTAGTTTATTTAAAATAGGCATCACCATGTCGCATCTGGATTGTACCTTTATATTTTTATAGGTAATGGCCTTGATTTCGAGATGGACCCAACCGGTTTGAAGCTCGCTGTCGATGTGCAAAATTTAGTGAAAGTATATCGCAATAATACAAAAGCAGTAAGATTTAAAAGAATTTCATCTGATGTTCTTAGTTGATATACCGTATAGCCATGTACCATATAGATATACCTTATACCCCGGGTGCTATAAGGTTTTTCTTCGAAGAAGGTCGAAGTGAAGAATTCATTCCCTGAATAAAATTCCAGTATAATATTCAGTAGGCTTTTGAAAAAAGAATGATGCATTTATAGGAAATATGCTCGCTGCAGTTTATAATAATGCATCAACTGCCAAATGGTAATTGCGTTCTAAACGTGTTTATTATCGTAATTGTCATAATATCTGGTATTTCAGTGAGGTGCATTGGCAAGGTGATATTTCAGGTGGGCAATTAAAGGGTAAACTATCCTTATTTCAGGGAAATTTGTCATCTTACAGGTTGCTTTTATTAAAGATTGTATAGGACATTGCAGTTTGTGTTAAAGATTTACGTTAGGCGATTGATTGTATGAGTGGTCAAATTAGTAGTAGATATGTAGATCATATGGGGACGTTTTTTATAATCGGAAGCCGGAATAACGGGTTTTCAAAGTGGCCTAGGAGGTCAAACTACCGTGTGGACAATATACACCACATTTCGATGTCTTGAGTTCAGCGGCTCTTCCTTTGAATATACAGCACGGACACATGGACAAGCACACATACTTAAGTTGATATATAAATCTGTAAATACGAATAATAATTGATATAACTGAAATGAAAATTGCTTTCAGTTCTATGAATTTCTTTTCTATGAGTCAATTCCCATGATTCAATATAGGTCTTTTTTTTCAGTTGGATTCGTTAAATATACGATTTTATGAGTCTCAAATCACAGCACTGCTTGGACATAATGGTGCCGGCAAGACCACTGCAATGTTCGTTTTCAAAATTATAGTTGAATATTTACTTACCTTTAAGGGAAGATAAGAAGGGGAGCGTCTCGCTATCGGGAAGCCGTTCTATGGCCATTGAAATTGCCGGGCGTAATTTATGCAATATGATGGATCTTGTTTTCTTTCTTGCCACCGTTCATTTTCTAGCAATTTTCGAAGATACAATAGAGTTTGAGAGTCTGTTTTTTTTTCTGCAGCTGGCTGGTTTGAACCTAGAGAGCATTTTCTTGATTAGCATTTTGCAGGGTTTGCTTTCTTATGAAAGTGCACTACCATTGGTCTGACATATTGGGTCGCTGGGGTATAGTGGAGTTTCTCATGTCTGAATTCGCGCTATCTTGACTCCTTCGTTGCTTCAGGTCGGTATTAACCGGTTTATATAAACCAACAACGGGTACAGCATACGTCTATGGGATGGATATTCGCACACATATGGCAGCGGTCAGAGATTGTTTAGGGATGTGTCCCCAACATAACATCCTTTTTGATAAGTTCGTTATTTATTTGTTTCATTGTTTTCACAAGTTAGTTTAAATGCACCGGAAGTTGAAATCCTGGCAGTGAAGAAGGCATCCCGCAAATAAGGATAGTACAATCATTGAGTCAACCAAAACATTCGAAAAATGGCGCTTGTTAATGAGCACCCGTCCTCCGCGCCCCTTCCCTGCCCCCCCCCCCCCCCCCCTCCCAGCCACCGAGATCCAATTATCATCTCATTCTCTATTCTTCTAAAGAATGAAAGTGAATCTTTAAACTGCAATGCCCTACACAACGTGCAGAATGAAAATTTCCGTTTTTTTGAACAAGAATTTGAATAGAAGTGTTTACTTTGTTTCTTGCAAGACAAAATTACTCTCTCTATTTTTATTGCTTTTGACGTTTTTATTAAAAAGAAAATTGTTGTCGAAATTCAGATCTTTGCCATCCAAATCTGATTTTTCATTTAGTCGATAGGCAGGAACTGTTTTCGATTTCCGATACATTTAACTTCCGATAGAGAAAACTTTCACAATTTCAGAAGCACATTTAATCAGGCATTCAATCACTTAGGAATTTTATTTTTCTCCTTTGGTTGATTTATTTAAATTTTACTCATTTCAAAGCAGTTTCGTTTTTTTATTATTCGTTATTTTTTATCTGTTACTTGTTATATGTTGTATTTCATTTACAATGTGTTAAATAAGCATTTAGAAATGGAGTTTCAGATCTTCAGAAAATTTCAAAAACTTTCATGCGCAGTTTTTTTGTCAAGGCAGATAATGTTTGTAACGTTCTGACAATTGATTGATAAAATCGCTTATAGGTTGAGTGTTGCGGAACAGTTGCGATTCTATGGTGGCTTGAAAGGTATTCCGGATAAGGATCTGAACGAGGAGGTCGATTTGATGCTGGCAGACATAGGACTAAACTCGAAGAGAAATCAACTGGCGAGCGACCTTTCCGGTGGGTTCGTTCACCTTTAAGTTTAAAGCATTAAATGAAGTTTTATTATTACATTCAGCGGTGTTCGAAGCGCTGAGTTGGTCGCTTTCCGATGCGCAACCTAGAAACCTTTCAAGAGGTCATTTCGTGATGTTCGATCCAAAATTCTTAAGTTGATCATTTCTCGGTGCATAGTCTAAAGCTTACGTTTACTAGCCAGTAACAGTTTTTACGACCGGTCATGATAACACCGGAACGAATATGTGGTTTGTTATGGTTGGAGGGAGGATAGTGAAGGTTGTGAGATATAATATATTGGCAGAATCAACAGGAACACACTGAAATGTGGAGATATCGGATATGTTTATTTCGATATCTCGACCATATCTGAGGATGTTTTTATTAATGCGTTTGTTAATCAGAGCGCGGAAAAGATCGCCAAGTTTCGACGGAATGGATTTCTGCTACAAAAATAAGAATTTTGAATTTTTTAAATCTAAATAAACCCAACATATTTGCCATTGAGATCGCTGAGATGACCACCGACCTTCGGCAGTGGTCAGTTTATTTGCCGGATATATCTTCAGTGGGAACAAAGTGAAAGTTTTCGCTTCAAATAGTCCATGCATCTTTGTACCGCAAAAGGGGTAAAAAAGTTATAAGCATCTCTGTGCTTGTGAAAGCCTTCATCCGTATCAATAAGGTTAGAGACGAACTGGCAGTCGACACTTAGATAGTTTTCCTCCAGCCGACCGTCCTTTCCCTTCTTCGCTACCGGTTCTTCCTGTCTCTCTCTCCCCACCTCCCTCCCCTTCCCTCACCAGGGCACTAGAGGTTTGTCATTGAATATGCACCCGTGAGTTCTTAATGAAATTACTTTTTAATGTCGCTATGCTGATGGCAATATTAAGAGCTGAGGGGAGAAGGTATTTCTTATAAGAGCTCGAGGTTCTCATTATCTCTTTTCAAGGCGAAACTTGATTTTACAAGGCTTCTTTGAGTTCACATCCATGCATTGCGTTCAGGGTGGTTTGATTAAATAAAACGGTCATAGCGTAGTGGATCGCCTGTCGCCAACAATGAATGCATCTTTATTCTTCCTTTTTTTATTTCTATGGAAAGTGTTCAGTCTCTTTGTTCTCTTCGTTTATTTTCTCTTTCCTTTTCTCCTGTTCTTACCTTCTGTCTCTTTTACATAAAATTCATAGGGGGTTTTTTTTTCATGTGTTCATCGAGCTTGTATTTAAGGCGGTATGAAACGAAAGCTGTGTATTGGGATTGCGCTTATTGGTGGATCAAAATTGGTGATACTCGACGAACCTACAGCCGGTATCGATGCGCATGCGAGGCGTTCTATATGGCATGTTTTGCTGAAACATAAACAAGGTACATACTTATACAATCTTATTTAGTTTGAGGGAACGACTGTGCAAACAATTTCAAGGTAAGGTTGATTTAAGCTTGATTTGGTAGTGATGCCATGCATGGAATCCCTACTTATGCTATCGCCTTCTAAGTTTTATTTATTTCGAAAATGTATAGTTGAGCGAATACGAGCATTAAGGTGCGATCTCCGAGGCTTTGCCTTGATCGATTTTCCGGTTCTCGTTTAGAGATTGCCAGTGGCAGTTTGGCATATGTTTTTTGTTGTGGGAGCTTCTCTTTGAAAGATGAAGGCTTCTTGTTGTATGAGTTGGAATTGAGTTTTATAAATTAAAATATGCGTTCCAATGTTGAACTAAATTTTTTGATGATTGTTTCATATGTAGACGCATCCCTGATGGTAAAGGTTGCACTATTTTTCAGTAGTCATAGTCATGCAACGATAGGTGTGCATTTTAAAATTGTTGCTTGCTGATAGGAACTGATCAGAACTGACCAGTGAAGTGACCACTGGTCAGAAGCGAGCAATGAAACAAGCGTTGTGCTACTTAAGTTTCAGTTCAATATATAAGCGATAAGCTCTCGAACCTGTACAGGTAAAAAAACATATAAACATAAACAATCGCGCTTGTTCTTGCCTACATACCCGCTCTATGTACCTGTATGATGACTTTGCCGTTTTTTTTTTTTTGCCTAAGCCGTATGTTTTCATACGCACCTGCTTTTAGTCATTATGAGGTGCTAAGTACCGTCGAGAATTTGTATAGTCATATTCTAGCGTTGTAAAACCGTAACGATTCGACAGGTATTTCGCCGTTGAAAAATGCTCTCATTTTCCTAGAAGCGCTGCGTTGTGTAATATAATTGTTCAGTAATGAAAGAGTTGTGCGCATGTATCTCTACGTATTTGTGTGTATATAAAGGCCGATCTGACGGCTTAAATGCTAATCGTATTTCAGGTCGAACGATGATCCTTTCAACGCATTATA
The DNA here is from genome assembly GCA_013433145.1 of Ascaris suum. Taxonomy (NCBI): domain Eukaryota; kingdom Metazoa; phylum Nematoda; class Chromadorea; order Rhabditida; family Ascarididae; genus Ascaris; species Ascaris suum. Next base: position 11,067 of record JACCHR010000036.1, read on the forward strand.
TGGATGAAGCAGATGTGTTAGCTGATCGAATTGCAATCATATCGGAAGGATCGTTGCGAACTGCTGGATCGTCGCTGTTCCTGAAAAAACGCTTTGGCGATGGCATCCATCTGAATGTGCTGAAGAATACGGTTAGTATTTTAGGTCATCTTTTCCCATCTTCTTTATTGGATAAATTTTTATGCATATGTTATATTCGTCAGAGGTTTTTTGCCAAGGCGCCTCGTTGTGAGGCTAGCTTTATTTGTGCTTGTTGGTGTGTTTTTTAAAAGTTCTATCTATGCAGCCTCAGAGGTCTTACAAATAGATGAGATTTTTCGATACATCTTGCGCTTTGCGATTATGTCGTGAGTCTTTTACAAGGAGAATAATGCAAGAGTGGCTCATTCGTTGTTAAAGATGAGTTTAAATGTACGGTCATTTTTGATTGTTAGCTGTCTCAATAGAGATCAAAGTGAGAAGTGAATATGTACTAGTGGATCGCTCAGTAATTATGATCTATTTATTCGTTGATGTGTTTGTGCGAGGCGGTGATTGTACACCCTTTAATTAGGAGCATTAATTTGTTACCTCAGCAACGAGATATATGTTTGATGTTTTTCTAAATCCTAAGAAAGTTTATTTCATAGAGATGAATGGTTATTATTAATTATCAATATTTTTATTTGTTTATTTGTTTATTTATTTACTGTTTGTTCACTTATTTATTTATTTATTTATTTATTTATTTATTTATTTATTTATTTATTATTACTGCCAATTAATTAATGAAGTTATTACTGTTATCATCGTTTGTTATTTCTCATTAATTATTAATAGTTACTATTAATTTTTGCTATTATTAATTGCCGTTATTGTTGGTTATTGCCATCACTTTTTATTACTTATTATTATTATTATTAAATATTATCAATTCTTATGTTTTGTTATTTTTTATTACTGTTATTATTGTTGCCGTTTGCAGTACTTTGGTGGACAGCATGTATTATCATCATTTACAGTACGATGATTGTTCACTATATCGAAAGCTTCGTGGTCCTAGTTATCCGTAAAGTATCTACAAGTGATTTGATAAGCATTAAGGCTTTTAATGGACAAGAAAAATCTTCAGAGAATTGGGTTAATTGTTTATAGGGAGTTGGCAAGTCGATGAACAACACTATTGAAACATTCATATCGGAGCGATCGAATGAACGTAGTGAACTAGTGGAAGATTTGGGTGATGAGTTGGTTTTCAGGCTTCCTATCGACATGGACGCCAACGATTTGAAACGGTATGCGTTACTTGTTGTTGAGATGTCATTTAGATGTATATGTAGGCATCGTATTCTTGCAGTAAAGGACCTAAATTATGCAATTCTTGACTCTTACAATAAATTATGCATATATATATATATATATATATATATATATATATATATATATATATATATATATATATATATATAGATTGATAGTGCTCTCTTAGTCTACATTTGAAATTCTTTACAACACTCATGTGTTTGCTTGCTTTATAACTGCGTAAGTTGTTTATGTTTAATCTGAAGTGCTGGTCTTATCTTTCGTCCTTCCACGAGCTAGGTGTGTTCGTTGGATTGTTCTAAAATTTTCTGTTAGTTTTTTGTGATTGACGCCATATCTTGCCTAATTGTCACATTTTGAGATAGTTAAGCAGTTTTGTGTTATACTACTATGATGGCAAATGCATTGTGCTCGTAGCTTTTAAAAGAGGTTGTTAGTTGCAATGTGCTATACTTGTCGTTCTTTTAAGCGGCACAAATTTTGCATTATTTAGTATCATCGTGTGTTACGTTTTGTGTTATACTTGTTACAAGCGGAAGCATCTGTTGATATATTTCAGATTATTTGAGCAAATGGATGAACATCAATGGGAGCTTGGCATTAACACATATGGGATATCGGCACCTTCACTACGACAGGTTTGTTTTATTCGAAAATTGACACATTTCATTTTAAGGATTTATATGTTAAATATTTCGAATTCTAACTTCCGTTTTTTGTTTAGCGATTGACCATTCCGGTAGCGGTTGCGTTGAAGTTACTGCACATAAGGTGCCCATACAGTAGTATATAATACGGGACTTTCTTAACAATTTTCCAAAAGAGAATGTCGGATGTGTTTTTTATCGGATCCGGAAGAATGCGTTTTTTTAGGTGCGAGGAAATTATATTGATCTTTTCGGAACACCTCTCAAGTGATAAGCCGTTGCCATCAAAAGGAGGCCATCTGCTGTTTAACAGTAACTGAAGTTTATCACCTCCGCCAAAATTACGTTTAAAATATAGCCGCAAGGCATTAGAGTAATTCGCATACGTTGCTGTTTTCATATGCGAGTAAAAGAGCATATTTGTTGGATTCCATTGTTTTTCTCAGTTTCTTGATCTGTTGATTTAAGGAGGTGCAGCGGAGTTTAGTGCGGTGGCTCAGCTTGTAGAGCGTCAGCCGAGTCTTCCGGAAATTTCAGGTTCGATTCCTCTGTGGGGGCAAACGTTTTCCTTGCCTTCATTATTCATATGTGTTTTACAGATCTTTCTGAGGATGGCACCCGTTAATGAGATGAAATTAAAGAAGGAAAACAATGGATGTTGCGCATGCTTTCGAGGATTACTGAATATAAATCGCGTTCGAAGGAATTTCGTAAATCGGCGCATCGATCCGACAGCAGATGAGACACGTCTCATGAATTCGTTGGATGGTGGCTCTCTGAATACGATTACTGGTTAGTTTTTTATTCTAATTTCCTATTAAAGAGTGAGTGTTATCTGATTATAGTATTGCAAAATTTTGCGCTTTCCGCTTCTTCGAGAATGTCATTGAGTAAGGAGGGGAGTTTTTTTGATTTTGAAAGCTGTGCACATTATAGTGGAAACTTCTGAAGCAAATTTTAGGAATTTCGAAGTTTTTTTTCTGCGATTATAGCGCTCATTTTTCTGAAGTGTTGAATTGTTGAAGTGCAATTTAGCTAATGTAATTTTAATAGTCGAATAACCTGAAGGAGTTTGCGTTAAATAGGAGCGCAGTCATTTGTTGATTGGCCGCTGCTACGTTCACATGTCCTTCTTTCGAGATTTAAGTTATTATGTTAGTAAATTTTTTCATAGAATCGTATATAAAATTTTCCTAGGTATGCCTTGAAAATAATCTCGTCGAAAATACTTCATTCTACTGGCGGTTGCTTTTTTTGGATGCAGTAAAATCACATTGCCTAGGCGTGGCATATATCAGCCACAGATCAAAAGCACTTAGTAAGTAATGGCATTAGGCATTATTACCATCAAATGTCATATTTTTTCGTGGTTCATTTACCCACATTTGCGGTTTAGCATATTTAACACATCCATCACCGAACTAATATGATTGTTGTTAATGTTCAGGTAGCACAGTGAGCCATACACATCCTTCGGTTGAACTGGTCACCAATCGTTTTATGCTGTTGAGGCAACATTTTAAAGCATTACTCTTCAAACGTCTTCATATTTCAAAGCGAAGTTTGATAGCAATCGTTGCTGAGGTGCATTTTTCTTTCTGTTTTTTTGGGAGGGGGGAGGGAGAATAATTGTGAGAGAGGTGGAGAAGAGGTGGTGGTGAGAGGTAGTAGATAATTAACGTTTTTTGTACAATGATCTTTAGCTGTTAATCGAGATTAAAGGCTGGAAATGGTTGTTTTTTGCATTTTCCTATTGCAGCCTGCATGTTTTAAGATATTTTATGGCTTGTTTTTTAGAGCTTTTAAAAGCGTGTTTTTTTGAATGGTTTTTAAAGCTTTCGAAAGCTAAGATTTAAAAGCCAGAGTTAAAGTTGGAGAAGTTTTTAACGCCAGTAATTCAGCCTTTCCCATATAAAATTATAAGATCTTCTATCAATGCACAGGCCAAATAAGCATCCCTCCACTCTTCTGGATAAATGATTTCTCGCCAGGAGCCGAGTGGTTTTCACTTCCAGAATTCAGAGAATTGGAGCCTTTTGATAACTTAGATAAAGTATATAAGATCCTATAGCGAGAGCAATATCGCATGTTCTTTTCATTCACAGCACTAATTATATGAGAATTCTTTCATAAAGAGTGTGAAAGGAATAAAATGCTATTATTCTTTCTAGCTGATATGTGCATATTTCTTTGTAATTAATATTTTCAGGTACTCCTTCCATTGTGTTTGTTATGGAGTGCGGAGGTCTATGCAAAGGTGATGAATAGGAGAGTGGGGTCGCATTCGGTTTCTGCACAGTACCCATTGGAATTGATCACTGGTATTTATGGTAATTGGTCGATTGCATATTTCAGGTATGTCGTCATTTCAGTACACCTGGTCTCCTGTGCTGTAATCTTTTCTCAGATGCCTGTCTCTTTTTGGGTGGTTGTGAGCATCATAAACCGTCGCCTCGAATGTATGGCGTGGTAGTTAACGCATCGAATTCGGGAATTTGCTGGTGAATTAGAGATTTAAAAGTATCGTATAGCGAGAAGATGAAATTTAACTGGGAGATGCATGCAGCTTTGCTTATTTTCCTAGAATATATGCCTCCTCTGCAACCGACTTTCTTCTGACACGTGTTTTGAAATTTATGGATGGCAAAGCTGATGTTTCCTTGAGTTTTTCCCTGACTCTGCGTTCTTTTCAGAACGTGCACATGCTAACAAGTCTTGAGGTTTATAGACGGAAGATGTGATACAATCTTCTTTCATTTTATATTAGCTAAGGCAACAAACCTTCGGTTTAGCGCTTGATTGTTTAGCCTATTGGGGCAACGCGGACATGTTTAGCACCGATATATGAAGGTCACAGCGCAGTTATTTAATTAAAACATGCGTCCATAGAATAGTCAGTGGCGAGCATATGCTGTAGTTTGCTGACCATTGCTATCACTATTAGATAAAATTTAGCCGAACTTAACTTCGATTTTATTAAAGGTTTGGTCTTTGTTCTTTGACCCTATACGTTAAAATGGTAAAATCGATCGCCGTTCGGCTGCGTATCGTTTTATATGAGTTGTTTATCCTGAATTCATTGATTATCCTGGTGTTAGATGTTATTGTATGGAAAGATTTGTATAGACACCTGTCTAATCTGGCTGCATATTTCATCATTAGAATTTTTTTTTTCAGTGGTTTGAACTAATTTTGTAAAATTTTTCAGCTTATGGGAACTATATGTTTTTGTATGATTAGTATGCTTCTTGGATACTTTAGGAAAAGCCTTTGAAAAAAAACTTTATACTGTTATTTCATTCATGTTTTGTACGTACATTAAATTTGCACAATGTACAGTTTTTTTTCTATACCATTTTCATAGAAAATGGTCGACTTTTTTTCCTCTCCCTTCCCCTTCCCATTCCCTTCCGCCATCCCCTTCTTCCTCCTTCCTTCCTTCCTTCCTTCCTTCCTCATACCATTTCTACGATGCATATCGTCCAGCAGCAAAAATTGCCACCCTTTTGAACGGATTTCTAAGGTGATAGAGATAGGAAGGTAGAAAGGGAAATAATAGAAACCGTTCGTTTTATGTATAATTGGAATTTCAGTTTGGAGAATCAGCGGATAGTGAATTCGACTGGCGAGAAATATCTGAGATCTATGATGAGTGATCCGGCGATTGGCGTACGATGTACAAACGATAGTCATTTAATGTAGGTTTAGTGATTTATTTCATCGATTTTATTGCTTTTTAATGGATATTTGAATTAAATCGGTTTTTTCTAAAGTGGTCACCCTAGATGTTTTTTGGCGTCGTTAATCGAATCAAATATGTGAATTGTCTATGAAAATAGATTATCTCGTTTTGCAGTTTACTTAATGCATTGGATCAAAAAATTTTAAGTAAGGAGATCAATTCAGTCAATCACATCACAAAAAGATCTATGATCCCTTTTGTGTCAAAAATTTAAGAAACACTTTTAAACAGACGATTTTGAAAGTTTCATTGGCATCGTGCTAACAGCGTTGTCGAAAATTGGCGATATTGCAAAGCCTTACTTCTTACCAGATCAGTTAAGTTTATGCTTGAATCTTTTGTAGATTATGTTTGCATTCGGCACACCCTTATTGTGCGCGGTGTTTGGCTTGAACTATCTTTTGCAGAAAAGGATTATTATTGTTTCGAATATCACAGTCTTTTCTGTTGCTAATTTTGTTAACTCATTGCAAAAGTTTTGTGTGCAACTGGAAAGATTTAATGCAGTAAGGAGGGTATCCGGTATAGTAATTAATGCACTAAAGGTTAGTGGAGGGAAAATTTCCAACCATTACTGTTGGACTTATCAATTCTTGTAGACGTTTGAGCATTTTAGTTTCCGTTGTCGATTTCGTCGGTGATTGTAAATTTTCATCGTCACCCATTTTGAAGACAAATGAAGAGAGACGAAAGGAAGAGGTGGAGGAAAAGAGAGGTTGTTAAAAGCGGTTATTTGCAAAGGAGAGGTGGTCTGTAGTAACCCAAGAAATGGTTGGCGAAATTGTGGAAGAAATATCAGAAAATTGTCTATATGACCGGTATCTAGATGATGTAATAGAAGGGGATCATATATACTTGTGATATCGGGATACCATCGCTGTGAATTGCAATATGGATCATAATGTGAAAGAAATCAACTTCCTGTTTGGGAAATTTTTTTACATGTTTGGGGAATTCTTTGGCAAAAAAAATTTTTTATTAGGGAAGTTATTGCCAATAAGTTTAAGTATTGTTATTTCATAGTCCCGTCATTTTTCTGCAGTGATCTTTGTAGCAAGTCCTACTTTATGAGGATTTACAGCTATTGTTTAAAACGAACACTATTTTAGAAGATGTGTGTATTTGTATTTCTGTGAGATAGTAATTGATGTTAATATCTGAAGAAAAAAAAAAATTAAAATTGCAGCAAATTTTTCTTTACGATGCGAATTAAACGAGCTTTTCGTTTAGTTTTGGAGATCACTTTTTGATGCGTTTACAAGGGGAAGACTCAGTGAGACCCCCTTATCAAGAGTTATCCATGGAGGTAACTAAGATGAATATATAAATGATAGCAAACATATTAATGTGGTACTGAAATTTTCGTGGTGGAATTCGTCGCTATTCGTTGCTATTTCAGTTCTTTTTTATCGATAGGATTTTGGTTGGTTTTAACTAAAGTACCACTTTGTCTATCTATTTTCTCTTTTTTTTCTTGAAGTTCATGCAATTTTTAGTTCATTTTTTCTGCATTTCCCATTTAGAGGTTGAAATTAGGCGATTCAGAAATTGATTCATATTATCCTCTTTTCTTTATTTCGTTGCCGCTTATATTATTGTTACTGCTTTTTGTATCATTTAAGTTGTGGATGTAAAAGTGAAGGATGGGTATGCTCGGCGCAAGGTCAACGTGACTATGAATTCCTCCCGAATGTGACACTAGAGAGCGGGAACATTGTCCTTGATCTCTCATATCGCAATATCTCTCAATTCAGACTCTTATCGGTTGATAGAACCACCCGGCTTCCGCTAATGTTGGTTAATGCTTATTTTTGACTTAGGCATTTTTCCATTTAGCCATTAATGTTTATTTGTGATTATTTTTGCAATACATGACCGCCCAGCTATGCCACTTGTGTAACGTGTAGCCCTTCCATCATGATCGTCTGTATAGGTATGCCTTTATATGCGCAATAAAAGTCACAGAATTTTTACGTAAACGAGGCAAATAAAAGAATAGAGAACATAATGGCGTTTCACAAGTGAAAACTGCAAGCTTTATATTCTTTAAAAATTTGCGGATTCGAGTATGCAACGAGATGAAATTTTTAAGATGCGCCAGTGAGGTCAAGTGAATTGATTGTTTCGTCTATTAGATTTGAAGTAACCAACTAGCAAGGCACCAGTTAATGCCTACATAGTTTACTCCACCTTTCCGGCTTCAAAACCTTGTAGATGCAATAATATTTTAGACAGCGTTTAAACCTTCAATTTGTTTATATCGCCTTTCTTGTTATAGTGCCACGTGAATAGAATCCATATATCAATCTTGTATTGTTTCGACACCGGGCCTAATTTTGGCTATGAGCCTAATTGGTGGTGAAGCTTCTATCCGTTTAGCGTGTAGTACATATTGCAATGTTCTGTTCGTTTTGGGAAACCGTCTGAAAAAGCAAAATTTTCAACGAATTCAGCGCTTTCCCCCGTCAGTAAAGGTCGATCATAGCAAAAAAAGAGATGGAGAAAAGGGTGACGTCCGTCTGTGCTTTGAATTTCTTTTCTAAGATAGGTGGCTATTTTTGAACAAGTGACAGTAATACTTAATCTTTGAATGTAGCAAAAGAGGAAAAGCTTCATGTAATCTTCCGATTTCTTTGGAATATTGATTATAATCTTTCTTTTCCTTTTTTTTTTTCAGAGGTGGAGGATGGCAATTTGAGCAGATTAATGAATTAGCGCAAAATGAAGCAGAATTATCCAATTCGCAGTTAGGTTGGAACTTGATAGGTTCGTTTTTTTTTCTTGAAATCATTGCTTTTATTTGATATATATTTATTTATCATTCGTATATGTGTTCCTGATTATACATGATTGAATTTTTTAAGTGCGTTTCAGTACCACTTGAGTACGGTATGTAGTTTGAGTGCTCTTCGTATTTGCGCCTGACTAAATAGTATCGCTTGATTTGAGTGATGGAATTCCTTATATATGCGCAGTTTTTAATTATAGTACATAATTTAAGTATTTGAGTATTTTCATATATTTGCTTGGGTATATTGTGTATGTGCACCTAATAAGCACATGAGTGATGCACACCTACATTTAGGTTTTATGTGCATCGTCAGTGAGCACATGTTAATTTTGTGTTCCTTATGTTAATTTCTCGAAATGCCGTCTCATTACTATTTCTTCTATTTTGTGCAAATATTGCGTTTCTAAAAAGCGCATCCACTAATATGTCGCAGCAAATGAGATGAATGGATTTTATTTGATAGAATGAATAGAAATTAATGAATTATTTTTGTCGATTGTCTGGTAAGGTATGTTTCCTTGGAAATAATCCCATAGATGATATAATGTTAGCAAATGATAAGAATACAGTTAGTAGTAAATCGTTAGCAAATATTTCCACCCATATTTCTTTTATTCTCCTTCATGTGAGCAACGAGTGATTTGTGGGATGGGAGTAGAGATTGCCTTGCTGCATCAATATTCCGATGCATTACACCTTGTTCTCTTACCTGTTAGTATCTACTATGCACGCTATAATGAACGTATATTAGTTACCTATATTGGTTAACGCTGTTTGATGCTTTAATAAGCCTAGAGTTTAATAGTTTCACAAAAGAATAGTATTGATTGATTTTATTTCCATTATATGATCTTGCATTACATGGTGGACCGTTATATATCTCTGTAGGGATTTTTGAGTTTACTTGGTTGTGCTTGTATAGTATATTTGTTTTTTAAATGCTGTGTTTATAAATGGTATAATACACAATATTGTGGTTTTAGTTTCATATGCGGGGAAAGCGGCCGAAACATGGCATATCGATTTGAATAATATCACCACAAATATATCAATTCTTGATGATCCTTTTATTCCATCAAATGAAACATTCGTCAGTTTGGTCAATGTTGCGATGGCGAATTTCGATAGGATGGAGAACAATAAGGTCAGTCGTTAATCAAGCTTGACGCTTGCTTCATATTGTCAGCATATTAGGGGGCGGAGGAAGGGGGGAGGTCATCAGTAAATGCCCATGAATATGAGTCCACGGTCTTAGTAAAATAAAATATAGAATAGGCAGTTGGTATGTTCACGCACGTCGTTGAAATTGCGCTTGCGTTAGGTACACACATTTAGCCCATGTTATGAAGCTTTAGTATGTGGAAATTGTATTTATTGCTTATCTCATTGGGTGCAGTGGAGGAGAGGAGAGTGGGGTTGGAAGGATCATCCCTAAGCAGTAAAAATACGGTGGGCTGCTGAAGGTACATTAGATAGGAGTGGAAATCATACGGGGGTGTTGCAATGAACGGTAGGTTTTTGGGACGTTCTCGAAAGAGTCGGTGTGGCTGTGACAGATTTAAATTTTGTACCACAACTATCATGAAACAAACAACACTCACTTGTTTCTTTATCATAAATATATAATATGGAGAGCTTTATCTACCATTTGTTCATATATTTCAGCTTCATGTGCACTGTGGTGGTTCAAACGGAATTTTACAAATTTGGGTGCTTAGGCGCATTTTGCACTTCGGTCCAAAGATTCTCCCTCCTCTGAATCTCTTTTCTGTCATTACGCAATTTGTTTCTCTTATCAAAACCTCGTGCATTCGAATCTTTCATTCGTTATCGCCGAAGTGGGCGGAAGCAGAGGAGTGGGTGGTAGCTAGTGCGAAGACTGCCTAACATAGGTAAGTATGAAGCATTAGATAAGATTTCTCTGGATATTAGCGAGGGATGGAGCTGTTGTGCTGAAATAATGAAAGCGAAGGGGGATTTTGGCATACTTCTCAAGCGGATGTCACAACGATCTCTGGTAATAGATACCACACGAAAAATGAGCAACGATGCAAAGCCAGTCTGACGATCTAATAGCTCTAATTTAATTGTTGTCATATAACTTGGTCTTCTACTATCGGTGGTTATGATTTTTTGTTACAGTTCAAACCTTTGTTGTAGTTATAAAACTATTATAGTCAAAACTCCAAGGTTATAGTAGTGATGAAGTTCAACCGGAGGGGTAAGATAAGAGGTTTTTTCGTTCGTGGAGTCAAACGATACCCAATTTTCGGAGCACCATCTCAGAGATGCTTCCGAGCATCATTTGTGATCTCTACGGCAGTTCCCAGTAGAGCAAGAGAAAGCATCTATACTTTATCTGAGCTTAGAAAATTTTTCTTTATAGTCGTATCAAAGCTTATATTTTAAATGTTTGATCCGCTTTTTTCGACAATTTTGAATTTTAAAATAATGCCAACACTTCGGCTAGGGAAATAATGCAACATATTTCTAGGTCTGGTATAATAATAAATTATGGGCATCATTACCGGCTTATACAAATGCGTTTTACAACGCGGTGTTGCGATCGCTTTTACCGGTCGGTGTCTCACCTGAGAGTGTTGGCATTCTGGCGTATTCGCATCCAATGAACGAATCAATCAGCGATATGGCCGATCAGTCCAATTCGTATGTTTTATCTACATTATTCAATTGATGAATTTTTTTATCTCTTTAGTTCTCTTTAGTACATTATTCAGTTCTTTAGTATAAAGCATGCCGTATTTGTTTGAGGGTTAAGAGCTGGAATTATAATACTTTAAAAAAAAAATGATATGTAATACTCCCATGGTGAGTAGAATTGAAACGATGAGATGAGATAAAAGACAAATGTTAATGAGGGATAAGATAAAAGGCAGGTGTTAATGAGTGGTGTACTTGAATGACTAAGGGCTACTAGGATTTCATTGGATACCGATCATCACCAATTGGATAACAGTGATTAGGGTTTTTAAGACTCCTAGTTTGCAGGGGGAAGTTCCATTCAAAAGAGACGATAAAGCAGTGAAGGAGAAGAATGTTGAGAAAGTTTGTTTGAATTGACTGATAAGCAATTTATTTTTACAATTACATTTTTTCGAAATCAATTTTTTATTCGCTCAACGAATATTGAAGACTAAAAAAAATATTTCATTGCGGGCGCATGTGAATTTCAAAAAGTGCAGCATAGACTTTTTCAGATTTGACGGGTAACGATGGAAGAAACGAGAGTCTTACCCCCCTCCTCTGTCTTTTCCTTCTTTCCTTTCCTTCCCCCTCCCCCTCCCCCTCCAAACCTCTTGTAGGCTTCGGAGAGTTTATTAGTTGCTAGATTTGCAGCCACCGTTTAACAGATATGGGATGTCATCTGAGAGAAGATTTCTTCGTTATGTGAATACTTCTGCTGTTAAGTAAACTAAATTTATAATTTTCTTTTCTAATTTTTTCCAATATAATTTGGATGGCAAAAGTAGGACTACCAGATACGATCGAAGATGGACGAATCTCTGACAAATGAGGGCACAATCAACTGGTATGGAGTGGGTGAGCTGAAAAGTGTTATAAAAACAAAAGGCATGGTATGAGTTATTGAACGAGAGCATCAGACTAAAAGAATGAGGTCTCCTTGAAAGAGAAGATAAAGAAATGACCTCCAAATGTAGAGTGAGTATGCGATTGTAAGGATGGCATGCCTAGATTAAGTTTGTTTAATCTGTGATTAAATCCAAGTTTGTTTTTTAAATAAATATGCATGTGCGTTCCTTTTATGTCGTTTGAGGTCACAATCAGTTAATTGTGTAATGCTTCTTGTGGTTTTTATCGTAACACAAAAAGGTTTTATAATTGCGCTCCCATGCAGCATCGGTATGTGTTGGGGCAAACGGAGAGCATACAAGTCTGCTGACTTGAAATTATTGTTGTAAGGAAAAGGCTTAAGCAAAACTAAGGCAGAAAAGGCTGTTAAATCCTTCTGTAGTTTTGCTGTTTTTTGTCGTTTGTCGTTTTTGTTTTACAAACCTTAAAAGGTTATAAAGGCATCTAAATGGAACAGTAAGAGGCAGCAAAAATTTATGGAATTTAAGGTAAAGAATTTATAAACACGTAGGATTTTCGAGCTAGTCATTTAATCACAAGCATTTAGGCACAACAGTTTGGAGGAATTATCAAGTTGTAAGTGTAATTTTGTACTATTCCAGTTTATCCACTGAAATGCTATATAAGAGTGTTATAATCAATCGATCGATTTTCAGTGTTATGAATAACCAATCGACTTCTAATGCCATATAAAAGAGATCAGTTTTTCGGTGTTTATATAGAAGAGCTCAATTTCTCAGTGTTGTATAACAGAGGCCTTTGTTTCCAAATTGTTAAAATAACGCAAAGTAAGTTGAAAAATTTCAAGATTTGTTTATTACAGAGCAAAAATGATAGCGTTTCGAATCGTACTATTGCTGTTGGCATTATCCGTTATTGTGGCAAGCTTCTCAATGGTTTTGGTGGAGGAGCGGATTTCTTATAGCAAACATCTACAAACAATTTCCGGTGTAAAACCATGGTTATATTGGATCGTCAATTTTGTGCATGATATGGTAAGTATTCATATTTAACATTCGCATCGTTAGGTTTATAGGTGAATTTACTAAACTTATTGTAGGTGCCAAAGTTCGGTTTAAACGTTCGACACCAGTATTAATTTGGTGAATGATTTTATCTTTCTTTTGTTTACCATATTTTACTGCATGTCATGAAGTGTAATGTTTATCGTGTTTTATCGTACTGGCAAGTTGCGAGGAAGTTCTTGCTCTTTCTTGCGATCTGCATACGGATCGAATTTAACAGTTTGTATGCTTGGAATTAACCGATGCGATGTAGTGGTTTCACAATCATTGACATCTGAGCTTATAGAGCCCTTATATACAAGATAAATATAGTATTTTTTCAATGAAAGAAATACGTATTCCAAGAACAAAAGGCAATTTGAGGTCTGATGTATCCGATTCAATTTTCGGCAGGGGACATTGTAGTGTTTCAAGTTATGGAATAGGAAATTCGCTTCCAACTATGAGATATTTTTTAAAATATTTTGTTTATTTTATTCGATTAATGTGGAAAGTGTTTCTTAAAAAATATTTAAGTAATAATTGTGGTTGTCGTTTTTTTTTCGAATAAGTCAAAATTTTCCATATATTTATTGTCTTATGTTCATTTTTTTAAAGTCAAATTGTTTCGCTTTTATTTCAGACAATATATACAATTTCGGCATTGCTTTTAATTTTCATTTATTACATAATGGGAGTATCGTCGTTCACTCTAAATGGTCTGTATGCTGGATCGGTGTTTTTTCTAGTTATTCTTTTTGGGTAAATTTCCTTTATGATTTCCTGTCTTTTTTTTGCTAAATAAAAAATGCATATTCAAAAAATTATTCTATTCTGTTAGATTTTCAAATATGAAAATGATGTTTTAATTGATTGAAAAAAAAAGAGTAACGTTAAACGATGATATGTTTTTTATGCAGTTATGGCAGTTCATATCCAGAGTTTCGAAGAATTTTGTGGCCATAAAATTAGAGGTGTCACAAAATTTAATGACAGTTGGCGGTTGAGTCAGGACTATCAGTGAAGTGCTGGGAAATTTTTTTTCGATCACTAGCTGCGAAAACTGAGAATATACCAATTTTGTACTTCTTAGGGCAGAAATAATTTTTATTTTTTATTTTTTTCAATTTTATTTTGTTATGTAGCCATTAATCTGGCAAGTTTATCGTGTTTAATTTCAAAAAGCAAAGAAATTATTTCAGATTGGCATCTATTCCTTTGGTTTATTTATGTCAGATATTTTTTACAATTCCTTCATTGGCATTTATAATGATCGGTATTGGTTTATTCTTTGTGGGTACCGTTTTTACGATGGTCGTTATGCTACTTTAAAATCTCATGCAGCAGGTAATGTCTTGTGATTAATTTAGTTTAAGAAATTTTAATTCCATCAGTTTGAGATACGGATGACCGATCAATGAAGATCTGCTGACCGTTTGGATAGGGCACTAGTATGGAAGGAAAAACTGCAAATGGAGTGGTTCGTGAGATAGTGCCCACGATCTATCTTCTTAGTTCCGAAATCTGTCGAAGTAAGTAAAGGGGGAATCGATAGCCGAATGAGTGGGCATTTGACCTTTCAGCGGAGGTCGTCTGACCCACTCGCCGTTATGTCATTTCATATAGCTGCCGCTTTTGGCTTAGCCTAGTTGTTAGGATCTGAATTGTCTGACTGTTAAAAGCACTGGCGAATCTCGAAGTGATGAGGGAGGGCAGAGGTGCAAACGCATGGGGGCACGGGCGGGGACGAGGAGGAGCGGGCGCCGGGCTTCTTAGATTTTGTAAACAAGACCGATGAAATTTATTCACTCTTGTGGAATAAAACAACGCACTATATTTTTTATTTGGAAGTTTTCTTTGATGAGGAAATTTTTATTTCGCATTGATTTGCCACAGCTCGTTTTTCTTGCAGTGATTGGCGATCAATCAGGAATTGTCGTCTTTGAAGTGTATTCCTTTTTTTAAAATTCATCCAGTCCATTGTTCCGTTTGAACAATTGGGCTGAGTTGTTTCGTCTCTATTGTTGAAGATTGAGAATTTTCATTGATTGCAGGATGACACATTGGTAACGGCGTATGTCGTTTGCGGTATTGTATTTATGATATTACCACAATATAATCTTGGTATGGCTATGTATCGAATGAATTTCGTTTATATGCTTTATGGGCAAGGAACAACTTATTTAGGTGGGCAGACTCTTCTTTGACATATTTATGCTGAAATTGTGCAATTATTATTTAGCTAAATATTTCACTAGTTTTAGGCTTTAACTCTTCTAAATTTTTTTTCGAGTAATTTGAATCTTTAATTAACTTCTAAGATGAGGTCTATGTAAATGACTCACACGTCGTCCTCATTGATCAGTCTGCAATCATATTTTATGAAGATTCAGTGATGTTATTGCTATATATATATACAAGTAGCACAATTTAGTTATGTTTAGAAGAAATAAGTCGCCCGGAAGAGGCCAGTAGTTTGCCTTTACCGCATCCTCTTGAATGGCATCTAATGGGACGGCATTGCATAGCACTGTTTCTACAGTTTCTTTTTTTTTCACAATTCTGCTGACGATTATTGAATATCAACATGCGCTGTGCAAATTCTTGAGGTAAGTCTTCTTTTCTTCCTTAACTGCCTTTGTGAGGGGAGAAGGGAAAGATGAGTAGGAGTCAAAAAATTTAAGTGCTATTTAAGTTGGAAACTATATTTTCTTGTAAGAAATTTGTGAATTTTGCATGTTATTTAGGTGTTGTGTAAAAAAAGCATTCCTCTGAATATATTATTATTGATATTTTTATTATGTGATTGCGCCTTTCCTCGTTTAACATTATCATTCAGATATGCAAATTTTTTTCTCATGTAGCAGTATTCTTTATTTGTTTCTTTGAATCTCTTCATTGGCACTCCTCGAAGAAGTTTTTTGAAAATTTCAACGATAAAACAGTCGTTCATTTCAGAGATCTTTCGTTTGTAATTGTTGTTGTTTTCTTCCTCTTACAGTCCTTCTTTATTTTGCTGTTAAAATCGCAGTTTTTTATCTTTTATGCAAATGAAATGGTTGTTTTATTCGATGGAATAATAGTTGACTTATTGATTTAAAAAATTAGTTCCAATTATTTGAAAATTATTTGAAGATTTCAGCTTTATACCACACATCGGGTTGTTTGCCTATAGGTAAATGAGAATCCACATAGAAATAAGGGAATGAATTTCTAGCTGTCAATGTAAAATTTTATGAAAAAAGGTCAATCAAATGTTCCCAATTATTGGGGAAAATTTATCGAATATGCAAAATTTATCTGTAATAGGTTTGGCAACTAGCTGATTTGAAGAGGAATTTTGGAGTGGTGCCAAAAATCGTTAATTGTTGTAAAAATTTGTTATCAGTTTATTTGGCGTTTACGTTTCCTCTTCATGAACGCTGGCGATTCTTTTGTAACCTTTTCAACAAGGAATTACAGTGCACTACATGGGAGTTTTTTTGTTTCATCCCTCTTTGTTATCTATCCTCTCTCTTTCTTTTTTTCGTTCTTCTTCTATCCCTCTATCCTTCCCTTTCCTCATTCTTTGCCATCAGGCCACCACTGCATTGTTATTTGGATTTGCATCGCAGTATAGGCCAGTTGGCTTGTTTACTGGTTGCAGAAAGTAATCTTATTATTCAAGTGATGCAGGAATGACGTCATCTATAACGACCAGCTGCAGGATATGAAAATTTCCACATGGGGCAAATGTTGAGGGCTTGCTTATTTGTGTTGATGTTTCCGTTTATGAAGTGATCATGAACAGTATGTGAGGCTGAATGTTTGCCTAGAAATCGAGAAAGGAATCAGACGAAACTCTTATTAGAGCGAGATGCTTCATCGGATCTGCTAGATGTCGACGTGTTGAGGGAGCAGCAACGTGTCGCAATACTTCGTGAAGAGGATGGCTACGATAAATACACCCTTATTGTCGATTCACTTGCTAAGGTAATTTTGCATTTTTCATAAGGATGAGGATAGGAAAAGGATGCGAACTTATGCTGTAGGAAGGAGGTTCGAGGACTTTGGTGAGGTTGAAGTTGGCAGTATGGGGAGGTGTTTGCTGGGGTTGGGAATGGAGTAGAAAGGACAAGACCTGGACGAAGTGGAGTGTGCTTCTGCTGAAGATGTGAATAGGGAAGGACATGAAAATTTTGGGAAGGATAACATGCTTTATATAGTGATAAAGTCTTGTTGAGAATGTGGAATAAAGGTGTACGACGAGCTTTTTTTTAGTACTTCCTGAATTTACTTCAGTATTCAAAGCGTCCGATATATCACCTCCATTGGTGGAAAACTATTATTAAATCAAAATATTTTTGCTTCACAGTGGTGTTTTCAAAAAAATGCAAATGTTTAACTATGTTGTAGAAAACTACAAATCGAAGAAATGACTTATTTGGCATTGAATATGTATGAAGAGCGGTGATCTTAGCGTTGAGTACAAAGGTTATATTTTCTCCGAATTTCGTGAAAAATGGGATATCCTGGCAGTGGAACTTAATTTGCTTCATGCGGTGATTTCGTATTGTTGAGCAATTAAAAATATTTCAGTCGTACAATAAGAAATCGTTGGCTGTGCGTGGCTTATCGTTTATTGTCGATAGAGGTGAATGCTTCGGCCTTCTTGGTGTAAATGGTGCCGGTAAGACGACCACCTTCAATATGCTGACAGGTCGTATAGAGGTCGGTTGTGGTGATGCGTTCATATGTGGCAGGAGGTTTGCCTTTCGAAATTTATTGCATAACTTTTTTTTTGATGAAACGCTGTCGCGCACCGCTGCAGACGAATAGCTATGGTCTAAGGTCGTCCTTTACTCGGATATTTAAGTCATTTTACCTTTTGGTTTTTTTATGGTCTATTATGATAAGCTTGGATGTTTTTAAACGGTCATGAAAGGATGCAGAAGCGGTGATAAACGCCATATATTTTTTCTATCTTTTTCGTTTCTTCATCTCTCTTATATATGCACCTATATTTAACGATAATTAGGCAATAAGAAACTGTAAGGGCTGGAAGATAATAAGAAAGCTAGAAGGGAGCGATAAGACGATGAAGAAGTGAAGAAGAAAGGAAATGTTAGAAATTGTCATGCGCGAATGCATTGTTATTAAAAAATGAAGTGTGGGTTTGGAGGGAAAGAGACGGGGTTTGATGGTGTTTCTTATCATGTTGGGTTTATTATTTGGCAGATCTGCTTGCAGCGTTTCTCAAGGAGGCGTTAGCAGTTTACGGCAACTTGGTTATTGCCCTCAATTCGATGCACTCAATCCGAAATTGACTGCACGTGAGCAGCTCATTTTCTATGCTCGTCTACGTGCAATACCTGAGGATAGGGTCGATGAGGTATGTGAATTATTT
Organism: Ascaris suum; assembly: GCA_013433145.1. Lineage (NCBI taxonomy): Eukaryota > Metazoa > Nematoda > Chromadorea > Rhabditida > Ascarididae > Ascaris > Ascaris suum. The sequence continues at coordinate 29,551 of JACCHR010000036.1, forward strand.
GTAGTTGATTTGGTTAGCTGGTTAGTTCAATATCTGACCAGTGTCTTTCTTTTATTTCCTATCTGACCACAGCGAAGTGGAGGATGAAAGAGGATAGTTGTTATTGGGAAAGTTTATCGGTAGACAAATTTGCATATTATTTTATCGACTCATCTAACACCTCCATCTTTGTTGACCTATGAAAAGATTGCTTGATTGATTGAAAGTATAGAAATGTTTTAGGTGGTTGGATGGGCTCTCAATGAAATGCAGCTACGTGCATATGCAGATGAGACATCGCGGAGTTATTCGGGTGGAAACAAGCGGAAATTATCGGCAGCGATTGCACTCATTGCCGACCCTCCTATTATACTCTTGGTGAGTTCGTTTAATTGTTTTAAATATCGTCTCTTTTTCTTCATTCTTATCCTCCAGTCTTCGCACCCCCTCTTCCCTCTTCGACCCATCTTTTTCCAGCTCTCGTGATGCCATGGTGTTTTGAGCGGAGGAAGATCGGAAGAATATCTAAGAGTATGAGTTAACGCCGAGATGCGTAGTTGCTTATTACCGTTCGCTGTGCTAGGAAATCTTTGCCCACGGGAGGTGGGATATGCAAAAGAAGCAAATTGCTGGATGAAGAACTTTTCTTGGCACAAAAAATATGCAAAAAGGAGATATGCAGAAAAATCTAGGTTACATTTAATAAGCAGTTTTTGAAATGATTATGTTATATTTATTGCGATGCTTTACTGTCTTGAGTTGCGAATAGTTCTGTTGTTTAACGTATAAGCTGTCAGTTTGATCGTTTGCATGATCGCATACAGCACATTGCTGGTAATGTGTACTGTTTCAGAACGAGTTTATGATTTAACACCAGGTGTTCTAGTGTCTTAGATTTTAGTCCATTTAAAAGAAATTGGGGTCGATATCCTTCCGTCATTTCGGGGCTGCGCTCTTCCGTCTTTGAAACCTTGCGGTATTTTATTCCCTTGCATTTCCCTTCGCTCTTTAACCATTGTTTTTCCCAATTTTAGGGGTCCCATTTTTCCGTCTTATGTATGTGTAAGTTAAGTAGAAGGAGTGTTGAAGGAAGTAACAAGAAGTTTTACAAATTGTTTGTAAACATTACACATCCTCAGGTTTGCACCCTTGTTTGAATAGGTTTGACATCTCATTGAGATCTACAAAAGATTCGTTTTTTGACTCAGCACATTTGTAATGCAACCAAAAAAAAAAAATTCATGCAAATATTTCATTAAAATGGTTGTAATTATTTTCAAGTTGACATATCAGCCAGGAGATCCGTAAAGGGAACCGTTCCATGGTTGAGACTCTGTCTGCTAAATTTCGTAACAGTGGTTTGTGTCATCAGACAAACAGACAGATACATACAAACAAACACATACGCTCGTCGTTGATGTATGCCGATTGTGCTTTGCATGTCCGACTTACAACAGTTCTTAAGAGATTGCTGTGATGTATACAAGCGGAGCAATCGCAACTGCTGGAGAAGTTATTAAGTGAGCAGTTTTGCAGTTTTGTTTAGCTACATCGTCCAAAAAATGGTTGCTTTATTGTTTGGTATATAATATTTCCCCCAACTGCTTCCTCACCCCGATGTCATGTGCGAATGAGGCAGAGTGGAATATTTGATTTAAATTGTAATGTCGCCGTACTGATATCGATTTGTTTTATAGGATGAGCCATCAGCTGGTATGGATCCATCATCGCAACATTTTATGTGGAACCTGATTCTGCAATTGCGTCGCGCCAATCGTACGGTGATTATAACATCACACAGTATGGAAGAATGTGAGATGCTGTGCACAAGGATCGCTATTATGGTCAAAGGACAATTGCAGTGCTTAGGTCCGCTTCAACATTTGAAGCAAAAGTTAGCTTTGTATTGCTTTTTATTGGATATCTTTTATTAGCGGCAAATCCATCAATTAGAAGTTCATGAATAGATAGCAGAATAGACATTGGTCATGAATGTGGCGTTTGAAATAGTGAATGCAATGAAATTTTCTTTACACATCGTCTAATCTTTATACTGTTTTGATATTGTTTTGTGTTACTAAATTACTGAAGTTCTGATCTTGATATTGTCTCCTAAAATATTACTATTAGACAAATTCTTGTTGCGAGTATTCCAGTTCTGGATCCAGCATCATAGTCTACTTGAAACAAGTAACGAGAAGTCAAGGGAAGATATGAGTTTTACTGTATGGCGTCCGGAGAATGATGTATAGCGAAAGTATTTTGGCTTATCTAGTTTCCTACTGAAACTTGATCTGTGAAGTGATTTCCAATTAAAAGTTCAAACTGAGTGTCGAATGTGAACTTGAGATCGATTACCCGGCTTCATTTGAAAAGCTAAAGTCGATAACCGTTTACCATATAGAAACTGATGCTGTAGACCAATTTCTAATTGACAGATGCGGTCAGAAACTAATGTAACGTAGATTCACAAGTTCCAGCCTGGTTCTTATTGGAAAAGCTAGGGTCACAAACCGAATCGTTTTCTTAAATTGAAGTCACACTTTAATTTTCGATAGGATTTGAGCTCCAGACTTGTTCTCCAATAGAGAATTGGAATCGCGATTCGAATTTCATTTTGGAAACTAGATTGGCAAATGGGTCCCCGCTTACAGCTACTGCCGGATTTTTCGATTTTAGCACTGGCAATTATTCGGTCAGATTGTAGCTCGAAGTTATAAACATTATTTCATGCGATGCTGAGATTCGTAACTTTATGACTGCCAAAAATCTTTTCTTCTTCTGAAATCCTTTCCTTCACCGTTAGTTCAGGTCAGGTATGGAATTTGGAAAAAGGTTGGGCAAGATCTCTAATACGGGTGCTACCTTTGTTTTTGTAGCCTAGATATCGGTCTTTCAGAAGAATGTTTATAGATTCGGTGAGGGTTATACGTTGACTATGAAGCTAACGAATAGACGATCGATCGCCCGTGCACGTACTTTTATGGAAGAAAATCTACCTGGAGCAAAGGTTTTTTTGCTTTTAGGTTGAAATAAACCGTCGTATTCATAATGATCCAGTGGGAATTCATTTGTGCATAAATATCTTGTTGTGAATCTATACGTTCCTGGCAGTGCGGAATTCGCTCGTATCGGAATAGGAACTCGTTTGCACCGAAATAATGCCATTTTTACTAAATCTAAATGTAAAGGAGCTGTAGAATTGTATTTTTCAAGGGTTCGGAACCAGGGTTTTTTTGGCATACAAGGTACCGGAAGGAAACTGGAGAAATCCTTTCGTCCGTCTTGAATATTTCCGTTTACCAAAAAGAATTCTGCGGCTTTAAAGTGCATTCCGACTTTTTGATTTAATTTGCGCTTAGGGGCACAAAAATCGGTTATTTTCGCTGTACAGTGCAATGTTTCCGAAATATAGTTGGAAAAAAATTTTTGGTACCGGCTATAAGCATATATGGCAAACTAGATATATACAATGTGTCGAATATAGCGCATATAGGCATATAATGTAGGTATATAGTTGTGAATGCTATTCTCATAGTCCTAGAGTATGATAGAAGGAATAAAAAGTTAAAACGTTAGCAAATAGGAGTGTTTAAAAACATGCAACGGTACACCATGGTATTACTGATGACAATGATGGGCGATTGCGTTGTTTAATTGCTCAAAAAAAAAAATATTGCGAAGCTTACTCTAAGTTAACCGTTCATTTGCTCGCCGATTATTAGGTAATAAAAGGTAAGTATATGTAGGTAAAGAGGCTTAATATGAAATCTGACTTGAGGATCATCCGCCATGAATTGAAAATGTTTTTTAATTAATCTAAGGCGTCCTTGTACTCACCTAAGCTTTTCGTTTATTCGACCATGCTTGATACCCCTAATATCGTGTTATACCCACGTTTACTAATTCATTGGGTTTTTAGTTGGAAGCTGTCCACTGTTGTAACATGTTCTATCGGATATCAAGTTCATCGTGCTCTGTGGCACAAGCATTCGACGCCATTTGTAAGGTCAGTCAGTGGCATCCGATTTGAATTGTTATGATGTGCATATATTAGAGGGCATTCTTTTGTTTATGCAAAAATAGTTTTAAATTACAAGTACCGATAGCTAGAGGAAAGTTCCAAAATTTGCAAACGGAAGTAGTGTATAGCAGTTTTTGGGCGCGTGGGAAGATGAACATTTTACCGACCGTCGTTATTGTTCATTAGTTCATGGAATGGATTTGGGTTGGAGGGATGCAAAGAATTTAATGCGATCTGTGGCATTACGTATCGTACGTTGAAAATTATTTTTGAGACAGTTTAATAGTGAATTGGCGTACGCAGTTGTTGTGCATTTGTGCAATTTTATATGTATATATGAGCAGTACCGAGCCGCATATGGGAATAATTCAACTCATCTCTTCAATCCTCCTCCCCATACCCCATCCTTTCTCCGCTCATCTCATGTTTTAGTCGAAGGAAGTTGAGTTGGTGCAAGATTGTTGGCGGTCGAGCCGTAATGCGGTGATAGAAATGTATTGAAAAAAGTGAGGGATTTTATGAAAGTTGTAGTGATCGCACAATTGATTCCTTTTTTATCACTGATAACCATATTCAGCGAAATTTTGCTCAGGTTCTCACTGCGCGATATGAAAGACAATTTTTAGGAATATTTTAATTGAAAATTTGGAGTTCCCGTTGGGAATCTTTAATAATCAGTAAATTTTGACAAAGCAGTATTGGCAACGCCTGTGTGTGTTTGATGTGAACGGTAATTTTAATTCAGGGATCAAAGGAAACGAAATTATAGAATTTAGCAGCTTCGGCGTTTAAAATAAAATAATAGTTGTCATTAATTTTATTCTGCTTCGTTGAATATTTCTTTTGTAAGTTTCTGTAGGAAAATATGGGTAAATAAATCTAAGTATATTCCTTCAACTGAAGAACATTTAAGCGTTTTTATATTTTATAGTTGCTTATAGGACTGTTGTGGTCGAATAAGTGTAAGAAAACTGTGTTCTGTTTGGCTTTTTTTGAAAGGTTTTATACTAGATTAGCTAAAATATTTTTTAGCGTAGTAAGCTGTTATTTAGTCGATTACTGTTATTATTATTGTTGTAATTGTTATTGTGGTTTTTATTGTCTCTCTTATTATCGCTATTTTTTGCTTTTATTATCATCACAGTCATTTTTCTTACTCTTACGGTTATTTTTGTTTTTACTACAATCATCTCTCCTCTTATTATTGTAGTCATTATTGCTGATACTGTTATCAGTCTTAGTATGAGCACAGTAGCCATTAAAGTAATAACGTTTATAATTCTACAAGGAATTGAATGAAAAGAACCTGTTAGATTTCTGGTATATATTTGTTTCAGTTACGTGAAAAAGTTGATATAGACGATTATTCTTTGTCGCAAACTACTCTCGATGAGGTGTTCGTCTCGTTTGCTCAGCGATCTTTAGAGGGGGAAATAGCAGCTAATGGTAGTGGATCGACATCATCGATGAGGTCACGTACTATTAGTGAGACAACATCGACGTCAACTTCGGCTCCTCAAGACACTTCACATCCTGATTGTTAGCACTTCGATGATCTTATCGTTTCATTTACAACAAATAATCTGTAGTTATAAGGTATAAAAAAGCTTGTAGTTTTCTATGGATTTAAGAAAAAGCTGGTGTCATTTTGTAGGATCTGTTGGTGTACCTGCGGCTTGGCTGAAAATAGTATATTTGGAAGGATTCTATCAAATCATAGTATACCCAACAGGCGAAGTGTTTAACACCTGTGCATCGTTGTAATGGTAGCTGTTCTTAACACTTAGCTTTTTAAGTAGAGTGACTGCAGTAGCATTTTGTGTTTTTAAGAGATGAATGAAGGATGGTAAAGTACACTCTTTTAGCCATATTGGTAGACTTTTGATAAAGATGTGTCGCAAAAGTTGAAAAAAAAAACCTGCCAATGTTTTCTTATACCTGTCATTTAAAAATATGCAATATTCCAAAATATCTGCTAATTTTATCGAGCTATTTTTATTGAGTTTAGAGCATATTTAATATTCCACGTGGAAAAAATAGGATTTACATATCTTAGAGGTATTCTTCTTTTAATGTGTAACTCTTTTTTGTTGGTTTTATTTTTATACCATAGGAGACTAATAGTTGTTTTGTGAAATGTGATTTACATATAAGAAGATGTATATTGTTTCAGTTGATAAATTTTCCGGTGAACTTCTTGCGGTGCCCAGTGGAGAGCAGCAAAACTCAACGAGCAATAGTACTGCATCAAGTGAATTTACTAGCGCTTCAGCGAAGGTCGACTGAGCGAGAATGTTTGTTGACTTGAAATATTCGTGGATATTTAGTTCGTGATAGTGTAATATTTATGTGAAGTATTTCCTCATCTATTGTGCTACCTGTGTGTGCCACCAGGAGTTCATGTAATTTCACTAAAAGTTCCTAGCATAAAGGGGGAGGTTCAATTATATTGCCTGTTGATGTAGAAAAGAGTATATATGCCTCACAAATATTTCAAGATGTAAAACAAACAACTTTTTGGCATCTCTTTATGAAGTTATGCATGAAAACTACAGACTAAGATCTATGGTTCTTTATTGAATATCTGAAGGGCATATTATATAAGACAGAAGAGAGTGAAGAGTATATCAAAGCACTGATGTGATGCTTGACTATTCATGAATGTGATGTAATCTTCTCGACATTAAATTCAATTAAAAAGTGGCATTTTTTCAGCAAGTTCTAAAAATCAAAAATAATAGAAATAACTCCTCGTCAGGGATTGAAAAACGTCAAATTAGTCAAATAGACGTTTTTCAATACCCTGACGAGGAGTTTTCTCTATTATTTCAGATTTTTAAGACTTGCTGAAAAGAAATGCCATTTTTTAATTTAATTTAATGTCGAGAAGATTACATCACATTCATGCATAGTCAACCATCATATCAGTTTTGATATACTCTTCACTCTCTCCTATCTTATATAATATGCCCTTCAGATATTCAATAAAGAATCTATATATATATATATTCTTTTTTTTGTTGATGTTTAAATATATATCTATACATATTTATAGTGACCTTTGATATCTACATTTGTTATATTATATGACTTTTTTAAAATTTTGATCGGTGAGAACTGAAAAAAGTCTAAGACTTCCCATTTTTTCCTTTGTTAAAGTTCAACAGGAGGGGTGGGCATATCTGTGCTTTACATAAAAAAGATGTCTTGGCGCATATATTAGCAAGTTAATTGTTACAACTTTTGTCAATTGCAGTTAAAAGATGGATTTGTTCATTCGTGCTATATGGTATTGTTTTGTGGGTTTTTATGCAGCTTTAAAGTGATGCCAATGCACTCGATTGGTATTGTATTATAGATTTATGGGTATTACAGATTTGTTATATAATATGAAATTTGTTCAACGGCAATAGGATGATTTGAAGTATTTGTTAACAGTCTTTTGTCATTGAATGAAAGTAAAAGCAGTTAGGTGGAAAGTCAGCGAAGATTTTAATGAAAAAGCAAATAAATTTTTGATCCTTAAAAGTTCATCTACAATTGCGTGTAGAAGGTTTCAACCGTCTATTCAAATTAGATCGTTGTTGAGCTACTAATGCCGTTTTCTGCTAGGCATTTTTTTTTGGTATTGCAAATGTTAGCTTCAATGAATATTTTTTCGCTTTTCCAAATGCCATCTAACGATCCGGTGATTGTATTTTTGTGACTTTGTGCTCTTTATTGATATTGTTGTTTTAGATATGTTGCGTTTATATCCTTTTAACAGATATATCTCGATGCATTACTCTTTGGCATTTTAACATTGTATATGTTTAAAATCATTTAGATTTCATTGTTTTCATGTTTTTACTAAATTTTTTTTTTCAACATTTTACTTATAATTTCTTTGCTGATTAATTCTGAGATCTATTTATATTAGTTGTTTATGACTTCACTAATAGTAGCCTAAATCTTATTTATAGTTTAAATGATATATGATTATATAAGTGATAAAGAATGTTGGCGATTTTAGGCGGAAGTTGTCTTGGTGAGGGGAAGGGCCGAAAGGAATTCTTTACCCCGACGAAATGAGTCAGGATTGGGAGGGGGAGGGGGGAGTGAAGACGCCATCCAAATTGAGCTGTGAGAACCATGTCTTTTCTTTTGCTGCGATACAAAATTTATTTTTGGTCGGTAGATTTGTCGGTCCATCTATATGCACTTTGTTACTACATACATCTTATCCGGAGGGCCGGAACCGGAATATGGTTTAATCCAGGTCTCGTAAGTTTGCCTTATAGATGAACTTAGGTGAGATGAATGGATTCAGTGCAGGCGTTTTCTTGAATGTCAGCTTTCTGTTCTTTTATTAGTATAACACCTGTAATTTTGAGCTCTCCGTTTTCGATGCCTGAGTAATTTGATATACATCATAGGTGCAAACAGTGTCAGAAGGAGTGAACATAAAGTTTCAAAGAATTTCCTTCGTTTTTTTATTCTTGGTCGTAACGATCGTTTCCATTATGTGAAATTTCGCCTTTTGATTCTTGGTTTTTGGTCGTATCAAATTCATGATGTTTGCTTTGAAATATGATTGACTGTCGTAAGGTGAGGGTGTGCTACTTCATTTTTACCTGAGGTGGTTATTAAAAAATGAATAGAACGTATTATTCATTTCAACCGGTGTTGAAAATTCTAGTACTGACATCTAATCGGTAGTGTGTTTTCGTTCATGGACCCCGACAAGCGGCTAACAGATTTGTTGAAATTGCTTAGCGTGTTCCGTATTTTATGCGTTCTTTTCTCTTTAAATTCTCATTTATTTTCTTCATCCTCTCGTTTTTCCCTAACAACGTGCGTTCCGTAGTTTGTGCGTCGATTTTGTGAAATTGATATTGCGGATCTTTGAAAAATCGTTTTTTTTTAGCCAATTCCACATTCCTGGTGTGATATCGGACTTCAACACGTTTTCAAAATAATGGGCGACAAGTTACGTGGTCGTCATTGTTTGTGCTTCTTTCTGCTGCTACCGAGTCAACCGTCCATCATGCTAGAAGAGAGGGGATGAGAAAAAATGGCGCTATATACGAAAATTGTTAGTGCAATTTTTGCGTCGTATGTTACAAAACTAATTCCACTCACTACTGAAACTAATTGCACCTACTATTGAAATTGCACTTCGTAATTTTTGAACTAATACTATTAAGAATTAGCGCATATATTAGTCCACAAGTTTAAAGTTGAAAATTGTTTTTTTTAACATGACGTGTTCTTCGTGGAACTCCCATATTTCAAAACTCGAGTAGAGGTCCATATCCCGCACACTGTGTTGGCACTCGGTGTGAAATACGAAAATTGGCAGCGTTATCGTCATTGTTGTAGTAGATGTTTGAATATGATGAAGCTTGCCTAATGATAGGGAGACTAGGTCCCTCAGGTTGAAGGACTTTTGTGTGCAGGCGGAAGATTTAAAGTGATATAGTTCACGAACTATCGGAGCAGAGGTGTTTTTTAGAACAGTATTTGTGTCATTTCTTTTAAACCTAGATGGTTGCTTCTGCACTTTAATTGATGGTCAAGAAGCTGCTATATTGATGCGTCTGTGGGTTGGGATTTTAATTATGAAAGGCGAATGATTAGACGATTTGATCGTGAACAGATAATGTTGCTTCTTTGTCTGCAAGTTGTCTGAATCTTCTCGTTTTTCTTCTTCAGTATGCCCAGGTAGTTTGGTTGCATGGGAAGCACCTAATAGAAGGTTTTATTCGCGAGTAGATGACGTGCAATGATCATCCTCATCACTTCGTTTGTTCCTTCAACAATTTGATGCACACGACAATCACGTAAATATTGTTGCATGGGGTAATCGTTGAGAATACCGTATCCACCGAACATTTGTAGTGCTTGATTTACTACCTATAAAACTACAGTATTTGCGGAAGAGTGATTTGTAAATTTGAAATAACCAAGAAAAGGAAAAAAAGATACCTGTAAAATTGCTAAAGTTTTGTTATGGGAATGGAAATGGAATTAGATCAGCTAATTGAAAATGTATCGTTGAAATTGCCATCCCTCGTCTCAGGTTCTTTAGGGTCATATTTTTTTATAAGGAAAGGAATGCTATATGCAAATAAATGCCGCCCATATAGAGCGTCATTTTAGTTATATTAGTTTCCTTGTAATTCTCACAAGCTGATAATCTCATAAATTAGAAAATTAAAAGAGCTTTTTTATGATTATTTGATTTAGCGAAAATTAACCTGGAAGCAATTATCAGTTGCGTAAAGTTTAGCCATTGCACAAAGCGGAGCCATATGTGGAGTTTTTTCCTGAAAAGGTTCACTAGATAAATTGGAGACATTTGTTTTGCATATACTATTATGTTGGTTAACACTAAGCTTGCATACTACTATACAGATTTTAAAAATACTTAAATGTGCCTAAAATTTGCATATATTGTGCACGAATCGTAGCTGCATCTTGCATCGACCGAATCACGAAGAGATGTAATTTTTGTAGATGTAATACGTAGTCTTCGAAACTAGTTTGAGTTATTTAAAGCTTTCTAAGCCATCACATAATCAATATCTTACAAGCCAGTTATCCATCCTCGTGAAACTAATATATGCTAATTTTTTAAACAATGAGATGATAAAATTTACTACAATTAAATTCAAAATTTACAGTGATTAAATTCGATTTTATCATTAGCAAGATATCAGTTTCAAGTTGTTTTTTTCGATCATCCAACACAATAGTTTTTTGCCTCCTTCTATCTAATCCATATAGCTCACCTCATTGTGACTCGATTGGTCACTAGAGATTAATTGACGTCTGTGGCGTTCAAGGGATGATTAGTGTTAACGTTTAAAACTTTTATTACTTTTGGCGTTTTATCATTGAGAGATTTTCTATTTATGAGTTCTTTCTAGATGAAAAATAAAATTGAAAATTGGAAAGCACATAGCAAATACGTCTCGCACAGATCGGGGCAAGCAAGCCGCTATTACTCATATGTAGACATTTGAGCGTTGTGACATGGCTGAGGAAGTTAGTGGATAAGGTGCCCATTTCTGAATTGTTTAGTTCACATAACTTTTCTTATATCGTAATAGTCACAACCGATGGAAGTATTTATCATAGTTAACGGAAATACCAATTTAAATCGAATTAGTCTAAATTAATTGATTATTAATAATTTCGATTTAGTATTTTCCTCATAAAATTTGAAAATATACTTACTTGTAAGTGTTTTGCCGCTTCTCTGACAATAATCCTCGAAGTAAATAGTTGAGTGGCCATATCAGCTAATTTGAATTGATTCCATTGAAATTGTGAAAGCGATTTACCGAATTGTTTCCTTATTTTGAGATGTTCTATCGCCAAGTCGAAACTCATCTGTGCGGCACCTAGCGAACATGATGCCATATTTACACGACCTCCATTAATTCCAGCCATTGCGATATTGAAATCTTAAAAGTACTTTTTACTATATATTTAATAAAATTTCCACTGTTTTCCTAAATTCTCTTTGATTTTTTAATGTTCAAATATTACCGTTCAATCTATGTCTTTCATGCATTCCGTCACTTTCGCGTGTTTTACAGGATATTAGAGATTATTTTTTTTTGCATTGGTACTTTATGATAATAATATATAGAAATAACCTTTCGGCTTTGTGCATCAGATTTCGTCTTTATAATTGTTAAGCATCTTAAGCGTCTCTTCTCTTTGATTTTTGTTTGATTAATTATTTCCCTGTGTGAAATGAAAGAATAAAAAACGCTAAAAACAGTTATTTCCTTAATAAGCTATATTCGATTATTTAGCGTATTGCAGTAGTGAATGGTGCTGTAAAAAAAGAACTGCTCTATCCTCGTTTATTTCTAACTCATCGATTAGCGTCATATACGCATGAGAAGAAACCATATAGGTAAGGGAAGACATGAACTGGTTTTTAAATAACCTGATGAAACTTGGTGAATACATTTCTGTGGATTATTCATTGACAGCTATTTGATGCTATGATCCATTACCCATTACGGCATTTGCCTTTGATGTGTACAAATCGTGCAAAATGTACCGGCATAATAAGTCCATAAATGAAAATATCTTTGCAAACCTTGATTATCGGCACCGATTTGATTTGAAGCGGGCACGCGACAATCCTCGAAAATGATTATACGAGTCGGTTGTGATCGCCAACCTAATTTCTTCTCTTTTTTTCCGATGTGAAAACCTGGTGTATCTGCCTCAACCTAAAATTTGCATGGATCAGTGAGGATATACGATCGGATCTTCCTCCTCCAGGTGGTCAAATATCGGTGTATCATTTCTAGAGTGTTATTTGTCTTAGATCATAAAAATCAAATAGTGATTAGTACCATATATTGTGTGCTCGTATCTGTAAAAGAAGATGGGGCAGAAACTTGCAATTGTAGCTTTCCGCTTAATTATAGAAAAAACACTAAGACAATCGATGAAAATGCGATCGTCCATTCGAAAAATATGCATAGCAGATTAACAACAATTTCTAAATTTAAGTGTAAGTTTTCAGGAATAATTTTTTAAATATTAAAGAAACTTTCCTTTAAGAAATATCGCTAGAATTGTTTTTTGCTGCGAAATTTATTATGTTTCTTAAACTTTCAGCAAGACAGAAGATGCCCTTAGGGCCTGGTTGCCCTTCGTGTCGCGTCATAACCAAATATAATTTGCTGTCGCCACTTCCACTAATAAAAGCCTTTGAGCCATTTACTACGTAGTAGTCACCCTCTCGTCTTGCAGTCGTACGCAATGCGGCCGCGTCTGAACCTGTAATAGACATCTCTCTCTGGATTTGAACGCTCAATGAATTTGAACTTTACGCTTCGTTAGGACTGCTTATGTATTACTGAGTGGTTATTATCACTCGGGAATAAACGACAGCGTTGGACTTTTATGTATTATTATTTCCAAAAATTTGCTCACTTACCGTCAGCTTTCACCGTAATTATTAAATACCGTAATCGGCGAAGTTGACGACAACCAACTAACCAAAAGTTCTTTCTCGTTAGTTTTCAACTAGGATGCAGTGAAAACAACAGTATTTAGAGTTCCTTATATGCCTCATTAGCAGAATGGTACTAAAATTTGTAATTTGGAATCCATAAACCGAATTTCGATAATATGAAGATGGGATGACGGAGGTTTCAGATGTTTGATCCTTGCATTGGTATCCACATGTGCATATATATATATATATATATATATATATATATATATATATATATATATATATATATATATATATATATATATATATATATATATTTTTTTCTCTTTTTTATGAAGTAGCGCCCCGTCAGCTGTTCTTAGGGATGTTTTGTTATGACGGTATGGAGCATGAGTAGAATAAAGCAAAATGGTACTATCGCGTTTATGTTTCCCATCTATTGCTATTCTCATTGAGTGTTTTGAAATGTTTCGATAAATTTAACATTTTTCAGTGAGACTGAAGGAAACCTCATTGGTGAATTATCAAGTAGGAAGTCGCATGTTACCTGATTCAGGCTCAGTAAGGCAGTATGAAGCGAGAGTCTTAAAAGAAGCCATTTCGGGAATGCAACGTTCTCTGAGGGCATCGTTACCATATGTATCTAAAAAAGTGAATTATATGAGTCGGTTAAGTAACAGTCCGGAAGAAACCTTGGCTTTTAACGGATTTAAAAAAATCATAGGCCGGAAATTGATTCGAAGATAAATTGATGGGCATTTCCGGTTTAACTCCTCCTTGCTGGCAGGTACAAGACGCTCATGGTGTCTCACTTTATCAGTGGGTAGCAATTTAACTAGCTTATGTCTAGACCAAATTAAACCTATTAACTATCACCATAGGAATAATAAATAAAATCATCGGTTAGATGATAGTAAAAGATCAGTGTTCAAGTCTTTGCTGTTCTCACGTTAAACCAATAATAATGAGTTCGGCGGCCTGAACAGATCGTGAAACAGAAAGTATGACATCAAAGCTTGCAGAAAGAAAAAGGAAAATGAGTATGAAGGGAGCAGGAAACATCCTCGCAAGACATAGACTTTCTTTCTAGGAAAGAAAAGTCCACTCTTGCATGCGAATAGGTATTTTTGTCCATATGACTGCTTACTGTGGAAAATGATGTTGGATGTGATAAGCAATTGTCATGCAAAATGATATTATGAACCACATTTTGTAATCGACTTATTAATTCTTAGACGTTTTTGCAAATTTGCCTTGCAAAAGTATAATACGTAAATGTCATGTCTGCGCATATGTCTGTCTGTGTCCATGTGTGTGTCTGTGTTCGTTCAACCGTTTTAATTTGCGAAGCTTGGATGTAATGCACAAGGTGATCATGGATCTCGAGCTATGAAATTTCGTGAGTACAATGTGGCCTCCTATATGATCTCCTATATTCACATTCAAGTTGTTCCACAGACTTAAAGATGATTTTACGATTAGTAGGAAATGCGCATACCTCAGCAGGCTAGAATTTCAGTTTAAAAAACCTAGTATCATTTAAAAAACTTTTTTGAAGAATTTTTAAGCCTGTGGTTTGACCAGTTGAAACCTGAATGCGCTGTTGTTGGTCCGGTGAGTTAATGGATCCGCTGGGTGGAATTATACGCAAAAGTCTCCCAGCGTATCAGTTCTTCCAGCATACTTTCCCACTTGTTGCAAGTACTATGCCGGTGCGTGGTTCAATGTCTGGATGGGACGGACGTGTTCGTTGGTTCATTTTTTTCTGACCACCTGTTAAGAGGAGCCTTTCACGAGGCAACTATTAATTTTCTACGTAGGTGATGAAGGAGGGCTCTAATAGTATGGTTGGCCACTAAAACTCCTGCTTGAGCTGGAAAAATGAAGCACTTATTATAATGTCGGAAATATGAAATAAGGTGACCTATCATCCACGCGCACATATTGTGTATACTCATATAAGCTGCAGTGCTCGTACAGCCGGCTGCCAATTGCTCGTATATAATAGATGCATCCAACCGACTTAGACCGCTACCACCGAATTTCTCCTCGCAATAGATTGCACCGAATCCTAGTTCACCGGCTTTCTCGAGAACGTCAACCGGCAGTTTCTCCTGCAAACTCAGATTAAATTTGTTTTGATTAGTTTCTGTATTGAAAGGACAGCTATGAATGTATTTAGAAGAAATTTCGCGCAAACTTATTCTCTTAAGCATGTTTCGTTAGATTTCTCTCCTTATTTATTTTTTCCACAGACATGGTAATGATTCCGTACTGTATGGTGGTATCCAGTAGTCATAAATGATGACCGTATTGACGACCTTTTTATTTTCATGGTTGGCTAGTGACCATGCCCAATTAAAAATCAAGACAACTTTTGATTTTTAGCGATAAAGCTTTTTTTTCGTTTATCATTAGGAGGAATTTTCGCAACCGGTCGGTCAGTCACATTGGTGGAATTGCAAAAATATGCGCATCATTCTAACACTTATCATGACATGTTTGATGATGTAGGATAAATGCAATACTCCAATTGCAATGTAAATACAATGAGAAATACAGTTACCTGTTCATCCCAAGAAGCCATTTTTGGGTACATCTCTGTTCTTGCGAAATCACGTGCCACTTTTTGGATGTCCAGTTGTTCACCTTTCAAACCGATTGAAGCTAAAATTATTGCATATCAATTTCATACTATAAAACATTTATGATGGCTAACCTAGTATAACTTCTTTCCTTCTCATTGTTTGTTCTTATTTCCGAAATGTTGGGCGCATTTTATGCATTTGCAGTTATCCCCACTTATTTGAATCTTCTTAGTCTCATTAGGTATTTGTATCATATATTTTCTAATCGATACAGGAAATTTGGTATATTGATGAGGTTTATCGGTACAAATTTTACCTCATTACATGTTCAACTGACTGGTGATAAAAGGTTTATTCTGGGCCGACTGGTAATAAAAGGTTCATTACGGTTTCAAATAAACCTAGAAGGTTTTAGCCCATTGTTATGTAAATCGAAATGAGATTGAAAAAAGGATTCTGCGAATTTTCGTTCTTTAAGCAATAAGTGAGCAAATGCTTTACTTCCACAAAGTGGTGATTTTTTTTTTGGTATAGAATATTTCTACTTGATGTAACGATTGTTTCTTATTTACATCCAATGTTTCAAAGATAAACAAATGACGAAAAAAAGGTGAAAGAAACTTACGATCTAAACAGTAGTTATGTGCAGCTCTATTTAATACTTTAGAAGTGTTCCTTGAGAAGCGATTGAACAATTTCGATGATCTCAACGAGCATCTAATTGAACTCATTTTTTGATCTATAAAGAATCTGAGCATTCATTAATATTCTTGAGGCAATTCAATAGTGCGTATGTTTATTTACTCATTATTTTTTAACGCAACTAAGAAATATTACTAAAAGTAATCAATATGTAAACAACATAATTCGCATACGGGGATTTATTCACGATCACATTATTGTTAGTTTCATTTGATAAGAAGGAAGAAATTAAGCCATTAGTAAATAAAATTGTCAATAAAACAGCAAGCAATTATTATTGCTTTTTTCTATGTTAGTGCTAATTACAAAGACTCAGATTGTAATTTTGATATCGTTAGCTTCGGCAATATCATACAACGAATAGCACTTAAGTATAGGATAGAAATGAATTTATGAGTGAGGAAGATAATATAGAATAGAATGTTCTATAAAGGGTAGGTCTGCTTACATACGGAATGATGAACGAATAAATAGAGTAAAGAAATATTCATAGAGAAAGCGATGTGCATGCACAGCGTTTAAACCTATTTGGTTATACCAGTAACTTTTTGCCGATCACTAGAGCTGGAGTAAGTGAGCTAGTGAGGGAGATCTATGAAAGGTGACCATGTTTTGGAGAAGAAATTATGTATATAAGCTGAAGTGTTGTGAATAGCAGTGCCGAGATGTCGCACTGACTAGCTATCTGCCGTAGTAAAGAAAGCTACAAGTAATTAACTATATCATGAAACAAGTCGTATAATTTTCTGGATGACTGTTTCGAAAACACTGCAAACTTGCTTCATTTATAGATTCTTCCGAAGTTTGCATATAGTCTGCAAAACTGCAATTTTTGAAATGCTAAGATTAAACTGAAAAAACAAGAGATTAAATTCAAATCTTTACGTCGCTATATTTGTTATTATCCAGTAGAAGGCAGAAGTTCTAGTAAATATTATACCCTCTAAAACTTACTTCAATTACGAAATAATGCTAGGAAAGGATATAGAGGGGATATTACACCTTCAGACAATGCTATCCACCAGCAAAACAAAGAAGTAATCAGGCTACTGATGTTAGATGCCGACGAGCAACAACTACTTCGACGGGTCAAGGGGGTCGATGTTTGTTGCACTCATATAATCGAATCACTCGTATAGGCGGATCTTTGTTTCTCACCAAATGTTTTCCACTTTTGCTTCTTTCCCAACCAGTGTTTTAAACTTTGCTGTACACACTCGACCTGCAAAATCGTCTTGATCTTTAAGGCTCAGTTATGAACTCTGATCATCGGGCAATGTGTATGCACAAACACATAAATAGGGGCACTTTGTAATAGTCCGCTTCCGTCATTGCTTATACTGGTAAACATTTTTCTACGTCGCATTATTTGCTGTCTACTTTCTCTATATTTGAAACATTTCTTATACTCATCCTCTTCCATAGTAATTCCTTATTTCGAATAATCAGGACTTTACTAGTAGTATCTTTAGTATCACGAGAGATAGCTTTGGTGATGTTACTCTAAGCGTAAAAAAGAGCCAACCAGCACAAGTAAAATTTCTTTAAAGTTGTGATTTGACGCCATAATTGCACATCTGAACAATTGGATTTTTGTTGGAGGAGAATTTTTGATTTTTTTTATTGATGGGAGGATTTGATGCTAGAGGATTTATCAACCACCCGAACATCAACATTGACAAGTAGAAGGCGCAAAGTATTTATGTAGCGCCGGAAGATTCAAACAATCAATTGGATGTTTGTGGATTGCTACTGTACAGCATTTCTTCAAATAACTAAATATCGATGAATATCCTCAGTTCTAAGCTATTCCAATTTATTCAAATTTCCCATTTGTTTTTCTTATATTTTCTGATTGGATTTACCTCCGCATTATGTGCGTATTTAAATTGGATTGATGTTTGTCGTGTATCCGTTTGTAAACGCTAATAAGGACCGAAACGACATATTCGGCAGCACGCCGAATGAAATTATCACTTTCGAGTGCAACATTTTAATAGAGCATTTCATGAAATTCTCCTTCGTCTACGGAAGGCGGCAAATCTTTCACCTTTGCTGAGAAAATTACCATCAACCAAGGCCTTATATAGGTTCCCTGGATTAGCCTTATATAGGTTCCCAAAAATTATATTGCAAACAGCGTCCTCAACAAAATTTTTTGCAAAAATCTAACAAACCAGATTCAGTACGGTTTCGCGTCGGCCGTTTCGCATGATCTCGAGTGCCTATCGCAGCGTGCGATTGAGTCCTTCGTTTAAATGAAAAGATCCAAGCCGAGTTGAACTACATCGAAGCAGTCGACGTAGTCTGCTATTGGAATCTGATGCGGAATTTGGAAAGATACGAAACCAATTGTTCGTTGATAAAATGAATCAGATTCTACCTCACTCACGGTGGTTTAGGTATGAAGATTAGTGCCGATCCTGAATGGCATCTGCAACGCCGAGAAGCTTCAAAAAGAATTTTCACGGCGGTGGACTGACTACATCCTATTACTTGGAATATTGCCGTGCAACTGTAGTGTACACAATGAACTATATCGTAAGGTAAGTATTTGGAGCACATTAGAAGGCGTTTGCCCTTTATTGTCGATGATTTTGAAGTATTAGGGACCAGTTTAATGTTTTTACACAGAAGGACATAAACTTGATTAACGACATTCACGAACACTTTGGAAAATCACAATTTTGAAATGGTTTTGTTTGGGATTATTCTAAGGTGTTACCCTGGTAAATATTAGGCGATAAGTTGTGAGGTTTAGAAATATTCGACTGCCGAACTTTAGAATACCAGCGTGCAACTTCTTTTACTCTTTTCATCTTCCTGCTATTGAAATTTTTTTCTTTGAAACTTTCAAAAACGATGTTTTGTGGTTTCTTCCTTTCCCCCTATCACCGCACTCAACGATCCCCTATCGAATAATAAACTTGGCTGCTTGTTTGAGAGTTCTGCATTCGTTTAGTTTAAAAAAAAAATTACTTTTCCGCATGTGCAACAATTCAATCCTCGGGATTATGAAAGAAAGAAACCTCTGTGTCTGCATCGACTGGAATTTTTGATTTTCACATGGTTTTCTAGCCGGAATTTTCATGTTATTTGGTTGAGCGAGAGTTTCGTGTATTGATCCATATGGTCTAAATCTTTTTTTGCCCAAGATGCATTGGAAATTGAAGAATGTGCATTGCAAAAAGAACCCGAAATTCGCTATTACTACAACAACTCTCCCCAGGAAATGGTCATGAGGCTCGTATCCTCACTATTTCCCGACTATGAATTGCTAAACCTCAAGGTAGAAATCATTTACTACCTAAACCGTCAAGCATATGCACTTCTCTGCGGAACTTTATATACGCCACTTACAAGCAATAGTTTTTTATTTTACTTTAAAAGGTACTCAATATTAAAAGCAGTATATAAATTGGAGTATAAAAGATTGTAACATACAAAGTAGGACAACAACTCAAGAAACCATCTCTTCAAAGAAAAAAATATAAATACATCACAACAACAAATGGCGAATTAAATAGGAGTAAAAAGTACTTTTGAATATGATTAAAATTATATTTGAAATCAATGCAGCAGCAGTAAATGTATAGGAGGAAGCACCGCTATGTTAATGAGAATTTCTAGCATTATAGCGTAGATGTAGGAACTGTACCTAAGTAGTACTTCGAACCGAAGATGTGGAATCGTCACGATTCCTTCGAGTAATTACTTCGAGAAAGTGGGTGAAATCTCTCAGCTGTTACAAGAAAGCGATCCATGGGTATGCGGATCAGTTAGAGAAAAGTAGAAGGTAGATCCATGAGAAAGTAGGAATAATTAAAGCTAAAAGAGAAAGAAGCATCAACTTTCCGGATTAACTCACTGAGAAAAATCCCATCACGAATTGAGAATGTAAGTACTTTGGGCTAGAAGAGTCCGAAAGCAATAGAAAATTTAGGCAAATTGCCTAATAATCAGGAAAAAAAAAGATAGAAAATATGAAACGCCATCGATTGCCCATAATAAAAAATTACATTAAAGGGCATCTAAGCGTCTCGAAATGCAAAGAAAGATTAGAATTACGGCAGTTAGGAAACAAAAAAGCCCAATAAACGAATAATCTGAGTAGATAATTGAATGGAAACAATTTCGTGAGGAAATATACAAGCTTTCAAGCGAAAAAAAAATTCCATCACATAGGAAATTTTCGTACCACCGGCATTGTATCTAATTGTAACGATTTCAACTTTTCGACTTTGGTAACAATTTACAGGTACTCGATGAGAAGAACTAGACTTTCGATGGATATTGATAGCGATAGTTGGCGAAATTCGATGGATGTAGGATATGACCGCTCGTCAATATTCAACAGGTATCTTATTGAAGAAATTAAATAATGTCGCTAAAAAAATTAATTTATCAGCACGTTAACAGTGATAGGTTCGGCAGCACATAGGGTGGCAGAATATATAGTAGCAGTGTTGAAGGAATTTTATAAGTGAATATGAGAATGAAAACACCGAAACGGGTAAACGATAAGAGAAATGATAATAAATCAACGCCTATTTCGTATATGCAAATGGCAGAGAACGAACGGCTCAAGTAAGAATAAGAATAGGAATAAGAATGCTTCGGCTCTTAATTATTAAGACAACACTTTGCACAGAGGTATGACTACTTCAAATTTGTGCAAATAATGAAAAAGGCGACGTCCGAGTATGTGTAGCATGAATTTTGACAATACCTCAGGTATTTTAATGAAAAAGCAACTCCCTCAAACCATTTCCCGTCCCTGTCCCCGGGAAATTTTTGCTCTAACTTGGGAAGTAGAATTAAATCTGCATAAAATATTTGAAAGAAAAAACTCGACGCACACCCTTTTCGCCAACAAAAAAAAAGGAACAAATAAGCGGATAGGAGACATAAAGAGGAGCAAATGAGCACAGCAGATAAGTCTGTACAAGAAGTCACCAATTTGATCCTTTTCTTCGAGCTTGTGGAATCGTTATCACTCATATCATTGCCAATCTTATAATGTAATGTACGGACTGTCCAAACTATGCAATCAATGTGTGGTAAGCTCACACCGAATAAACTGTTTGAAATTAGGACCGTTGAAACGAATCAGCAAATATAATCGATTTGTTACTTTCCGGATTGAGATCTTTGTTTAATAAAATTCATATCGTGGAATAATACTTAAAAACTACAAATAAATTTTTAGATTTTCTTCAAATTTTTTTAAAAAATAAAACCTGAACAAATTTCCTACCGTAGATTCTGAATCCCTAAAATTGCTGAGTGATTTCGATTTCACAGAGCGAAGAAAAGTTCGAAGAAAAAAAAAATTCGGCACAAAAAAAACGTTCTTGCAGACCATACTCTTCGAATTCGAACATAAATATTCACTTCACTTTTCTCGTTTTCCATAAATATCGGCCAAATTATTGAAACGTGGCCCCCATTTACCAATCTGAAGGAAAAAATAAAAATTAGCAGAAAAGATAGAACGGAAGATAAAATATCTGCATTAGTCGTAAGTTTTGCGTAAAGCCAACAATAGTGCGTGCGTAAAAGTTTAAACTTTTACATGTTGAACGACAGACATGTTTCAGCGTAAAAACACCAACCTCCGCGCCTCAAACTTCGAAAATTAAACCACGTTTATACAAGGAGGCGCTGAGTTGGGCGTTTTTATGCTGAAACGCGTCTGCCATTCCACCTATTAAACTTCAAACTTTTACGCATTATTTTTCGCCTTATGCAAAACATAAGACGTCATAGAAAATGCCTGTAACGCTAATATTACACAGATATCTGCATTAGTATATAAGTGGTATTTGCAGGTGGTTTGCAGTCGAGGTGGTTTGTATTTGCAGGTGGTCTGCAAACCCCTCGTCCACGCAAACTCTTCATTCAATCCTTGGGGCAGAGAGCACTCTCTCAGGGGCTCCTTGGGGGGAGAGATTGAGGCACTCTCTCCCCATTACTCCCCGGGAGAGAGAGCACTCTCTCCCAGGGATTTCCTGGGGGAGAGAGCAACCTCTCTCAGGGGAATTCCCTGGGGGAGAGAGCACTCTCTCTCAGGGAGGTTCCCTGGGGAAGGGAGCACTCTCTCTCAGGGATTCCTTGGGAGAGAGAACACTCTCTCCCTAATACTCCTTGGAAGGGAGAGTAAACGCTCTCTCCTTCCGGAAATGGGAGAGAGAACACTCTCTCCCTAATATTGCTTGGAAGGGAGAGTAAACGCTCTCTCCTTCCGGAAATGGGAGAGAGAACACTCTCTCCCTAATACTCCTTGGAAGGGAGAGTTAAACGCTCTCTCCTTCCGGAAATGGGAGAGAGAACACTCTCTCCCTAATACTCGTTGGAAGGGAGAGTAAACGCTCTCTCCTTCTAGAAATGGGAGAGAGAACACTCTCTCCCTAATACTCGTTGGAAGGGAGAGTAAACGCTCTCTCCTTCTAGAAATGGGAGAGAGAACACTCTCTCTCTAATACTCGTTGGAAGGGAGAGTAAACGCTCTCTCCTTCTAGAAATGGGAGAGAGAACACTCTCTCTCTAATACTCGTTGGAAGGGAGAGTAAACGCTCTCTCCTTCTAGAAATGGGAGAGAGAACACTCTCTCCCTAATACTCCTTGGAAGGGAGAGTTAAACGCTCTCTCCTTCCGGAAATGGGAGAGAGAACATTCTCTCCCTAATACTCGTTGGAAGGGAGAGTAAACGCTCTCTCCTTCTAGAAATGGGAGAGAGAACACTCTCTCCCTATTACCCCTTGGAGGGGAGAGAGAACGCTCTCTCCCCCGGGAGTACTTGGGAGAGAGTGCTCTCTCCCCCAGGGAATCTCCTTGAGAGAGAGTGCTCTCCCTCCCAAGGAATCCCTGAGAGAGAGTGCTCTCCCTCCCAAGGAATCCCTGAGAGAGAGTGCTCTCCCTCCCAAGGAATCCCTGAGAGAGAGTGCTCTCCCTCCCAAGGAATCCCTGAGAGAGAGTGCTCTCCCTCCCAAGGAATCCCTGAGAGAGAGTGCTCTCCCTCCCAAGGAATCCCTGAGAGAGAGTGCTCTCCCTCCCAAGGAATCCCTGAGAGAGAGTGCTCTCCCTCCCAAGGAATCCCTGAGAGAGAGTGCTCTCCCTCCCAAGGAATCCCTGAGAGAGAGTGCTCTCTCCCCCAGGGAGTCTCCCTGAGAGAGAATGCTCTCTCCCCCAGGGAGTCTCCCTGAGAGAGAATGCTCTCTCCCCCAGGGAGTACTTGGGAGAGAGTGCTCTCCCTCCCAAGGATTCCCTGAGAGAGAGTGCTGCCTCTCCCAGGGAGTGCTTTGGAGAGCGTCCACCCCCTCCTAAGGAAGGACTCAAGTGGACCCACAACAATCAGCATTAAGCAACAGCCACAGAGCCAATGGTCTACAACGCCGCTACCCACATATCTCCGGTACCCATCTGGAACACTACAGTCAGTCGTGAAACTGGTCACCTCCAGAAACTCGGAAAGCTGAGCGCCCCCCCCCCCCCAAATAGTCATTTTTGACCTCCTCCCACGTTTTCTAACTAATAACTCAATCCTCGAGCAAAGTATACACCTCCCCAGAAATAACTTATCCAAACAGCACGCGGGTATTAAAGCGGTGTTACTCACCGTTCTTTTTTAGCAACTACAAAGCTAAAGTGAAGTTTTGAAACCAACAATAAATAACCGCATACCTCTTCATTGAGATTACCAGCCGTACCATTTTCATCAGCTGATTCCAGGGATTCCAGCGTCACTCTGCAAAACAACAACAATGGGTATCACGTTTCAAGCAGCAGTAAGAGGAAAAAATAAGAGGAGGGTTTGATAATAGAGTGGAAGACTACACGAATTCTAGAAGCATGTAATAATGCTTCCTGTCACCTCCACAGAGAATTTCATCATACATCACGTCAGTGTCATCATAGTGAGAAGTACTGTCAATGATGTTATTGAGGTGACTTAAAGTAAATGATCGACTTTGGAAACAACAAATGTCACCATCGGTATCAAAAATATAACCTTATTTTCGTTGCGAAGAACTTCTATGAAGCGTAATCCAACTCTACCTTGACGTAAAAATACCGCTTTTTGAGCAACTTCAAAAGAAGATTAATAGCTTATCAATAATAATCTTTCAATCAATACCTTTGACCCTCCTCCTCCTATATTCCATTTTTCACTGACAGCGGTCTTCAGTCCTTCATCCCATTACAGAAGAAACTGTAAGAAGTGGCATGTGAGAAAAGGATAACAAAAGCACTTACCGTGAGACGTTATCGCCTTCATCGTCATATATGCGAAGCCCGTCATACGGCGCAGTAGCATCCGGATCCGCTTCTAATGACTTTATTCGACTGTTCAATTTATCATCTGAAAATTGCATCCATAAATTTATTTTCACCGTCTCAAAAAATTTCCACTTCCCCTACTTTCTTCATTATTTTCTTCCTGTTCTCCGATAACAATACCCGAAGGATTTCCCAACAACAATGCTAGGGATTGTGCCTACAACGAATTAGAAATATCGTTCCCACACGAATAATGCCCCATCACAAATTGTCTCTTCGTTATCTTCTTCCTCTTTTCTAGCAAAAAAAAAAAAAAAAAAAAAACAGATCCGAAGTGGCAGCATTTTGAATAAGCTGAATTCTGCGTGCTATAAATTAAAAGTATCTGATCAATGCAAACTACTACTTACCTTGCATTTGCATATCGCTAGACATGTTAAAAATAAAACTGCTATTTCCACAATAAACTCAACACTTACCAACTGGCTGCGCCTTCTGTGTAGGCGTTGGATAGACAGGTGTCCCATATCCACCAATACCATTACCTTCGATAGGTATCACCGGTTTACGTAAATTACTGATATTGTATTGATCGTTATCAGCTTCACCTCCACCTTCTACATCATATGGTCGTAGGTTATCACGATTTAGATCCTCAGGTCGAACAGGCTCAAAAGGTGGTGTTTGTCGACGAGTATACACAACCATCAACAGAACCAATACTGAAACAAGAATATTTCAGATTACACGGTTGTGAACAAAACAGTCAAACCTACAATCTATGATTACACCACTGTTCCTCTATTTAGTTAAGTAAGCGTTATGAATATGTGAGATGATCTTTGACGAGCGCTCTTTAAAACTCGATCTGGTTTTTACCTTACGCACTGAACCCTCCCCTAGATGATGCACCCTCCCCTTCCCTTTATACCTCAACCATGGCGATGAATTCGAAAGCCTAAATAACCCCTTAAGCCGAAAAATTGTTCAATAAATTTGCAGCAGACAGTGCTTCAATCAAGAAAATTGCCTATTTACTGCAAGCCTTATACCCTAACATTTCCAAAAGTAAGAAGTTTCTAAAAAAAGCTGCTCACGATGTGATGATTACTTTAGAGAAAAATATATGCGACAAACGACTGTTAATAAATTATGAAGCTGTAAATGTATACACTAATATTGGGTAGCATTTCGAATAAAGCTGCATCTCTTCTTCCTCTCCCCTCTGGGTCACAAATCTTTGAACGTTTTTGAAAATTTTGGATTCTCGGGCGATGGTCGCAGTATGCAACTTTTTTCGCCGATATTTAACAGGACAGTTTAACGGCCGTTTTCAATTTTAAATTTTTCTAGCGTGAGTGACCCGACCATTCACTATTTCCTCACTAAAAGCTTTAAAGCAAATTTCCACAGAAAAGTACTTACGAATCAATAGAATGAGGCAGGTGAGTATGAGGATGACAGCTGGGCTCGATATGCCCAAACTACTGACAGCCAGTGTAGCTCCACATCCGGCCAGTTGTCCATCGGGTCCAAGAAGTGCTTGTGCGCCCACTGGACATGTGCAGAACCGGCCCTTCCAGAAATCAACGCAAACGTAAGATCCACCGCAATATGCGAAACCGACCGTAGCACATGTGGTGCGTTGCGAACAACCTATGGACACACCACGAGCTTGTTTTACCGATATTATTGACTCGCCTCCACCAGTGGCACCTTGTCCCGTCGAAAACGAGGAATCTTCGGATAGTGGGAGATTGATATGTTGCCAACGGAATGTGCCGACACATCCCTGTAATTGCGGGCGTTTGACAGTACCAGTGAGTTTCACACCAGCCAAAAAGAATAGAAATTTACGCCAATTTCGTCGTCCAAACCTTGGAATTACCGCAGTTTCAGTCTCAGCCTATGCAACTGCCTACAAAAAAAGGTTCAGGTGAAAATCCACTTCTTCATACCGTTTCAACGCAATCCCCATCAACGCATTTGCAAAGTAAATGGGACAGCTGTATTTTCCACCGTGATAGTGGGACAGGCCTTTCGTTCGAATGATCCTTCTACTGAAGAAAATACAACCGGAAGGTTCATCTGACCTTCGGGCACATGAATTAAAAATTCGCCAGTTTCAAAAACATTCAGACCAAGTTTAAAAGCGCTGAAACAAGAGCTCAAGAAGTAGTTCTCCAGCACCATGCTATCAGACCTTTACCGAATGGGCAGGAGAATACTCGTATGGGTTTTGTGTGGCAATCGATTCATCTAATAGTTTTTCCGCTCTCATTTTAAACATACATTATACTCTTCTTTCCTGTTCCTTAGCTAATAACCATTGTTCATCCGTCAAAACGAAACGTTCATTTTCGTATTTCAGCAAATCATGTACTGCAATCGAGATTCCAGTGATTCCTAAAATTGAGAGATCATTGTTCGCTTGAATTTTTCAGCGTGACTCATCAGAAACCTTAGCAACCAATCACTTGAGCGTGCTGAAATTACAGGTAAATCGTAGCAATAAAAGTCCACCTGAAATCCTCTAGCACCACCGACACTTTCAGCACCAAGCAGCAACTGTGAAATACTAATTTCGTAGGGAGTCTTCGTTGGATCAAGTGGAATCGCTTCATGATAAACCCCATCGATTGAAAGTGTCGACCTAAAAGATTTAATAATTATCTCATAGTCTGCTTACCTATTGATAAGAACCCTCAGATCGCTATCTTTGCATATATTTCTTACTGATTAATTATATCATATCCATTAATTCTTACTTTTTGTCGCAGAAATATATACTCCAATCGTTTTTGGTATGCCTACTCTTCCTCTCTGTTGTGAGATAAAATTGGTTTACCGTCCTTTCTGACTGAACGTAGTTCCTTTTAATTTTTCTCAAAATCCAAACTTTTCCGTGAATTTGCCCATCAACCAATCAACACTAATAATCTCTCCTCCCACTCTTACCCCCATTCCCTCATGGTCCACAAATCCTCAGCGTTGAAGTAATTGAATAGACATAAAAACTCAAATAATGATTAAAAAGTGGCAAATTAGTCAAGTTACCTAACAGGACTTCTCGAGAATTGCATCCAATAGGAAGAATTATCGAGTAGTTGAAGATTCTTCATTCGCATCTGTATTGTTGATGTGCTGCTCACAGCACCAAAAGGACTGAGGTCAAATTTAGCTGTTGGAATATAACTTTCTATCGATGTACTCACATACTGAAAATCAGTATAGAAATTAATAAATTGATGTTTATAAAAAAAAAACTACAACAAAATAGCTCTTCCGAGGGATCTCAGGAAAACATATTTTTGTGCCCCATAAACAATTATACATCGATGCGATTCCCGCAAGATTAATTCTATGATAAAATAGCTCTACAATTCGCCAATTTTTTAATGAGCACCGTGTAACTGGTCAAACATCATATCCACAGTCATTGGAAAGCTTCATTTTGGCTATATTGAATTAAAATTCCCAAAACTAATGGTCACGTCATTCATAAGCAAAACCGCTGTCTTTTTAAGGGCCTGAAATTGTACCTTATCGCCGCACTTCTGGCTAAGCTTAAACTATAAAGATGTAAACAACCATACGTACCTTGTCGCCACTGCTTCCAAAGCCTAGCTCGCCAGTGCCACCGTTCCCTTTTCCAGGTAGGAAAAGCACATCCACATCGGATGTTTTATCCTCGAGTCCTACTTTCACATCGTACTCAACGAATGCACCTGGTCCAAACTCGATCCACGACATCTCGCTATCGCAGCGGTCGCCTCCCCAACCGGGGTCGCAAGCACATTTCGGTACTGTCGACTAAAAATTACAATAGTTCATGCACACTGTTATCGCAAGCGCTTATATTTTACCAAAATCCCCTCTCATCCACTTGTAAACTGAAGGCCGGAATGAGATGTCCGGCTGATTTGGGAAAGCGAAAGAGACAACCGCCGTTCCATATTCTCCAGGATGCGAAAATATCTAATTCTATAATGGTCTGTTCAGAACTTGCACTTGAACATCACTTCCGGAATAATTAAGCTGAAGGGGCTCAGGCGATTCCTGAAAGAAAGTAAACTATGCCCGAAACGAACTGTGACAGATGATTACTGCATTTAAAATTTCACGATGAAACCGATCGTACTCTTCGTCAGTTCATCTCCTTTTTATCGGTTGACGATTCGTCAAAATTCAGTTGTTTCCGGTTTTCTTTCCTCCTATCACCCTATCAAGTTTTATAGGGAAAAATACTCTCATTTCACATAGAAAATACAATATTTTAATTTAAAATAGAAAAAAAAGGAAATAAAAAATTCAAACAATTTGGAATGCCTTACCACAGCATCAGCGATACATTCTCCGTGAATACAATATCCACCATAAATACTATTAATATCGCAGACCGCTTCGTTTAGATCGCAACCCATTTGTGAATGTTCATTGTTGACGTAATCGGGCACTCCCAAGTCATACATCTCGTTATTAACGACCAGGTTCCTTACGCAACCCGCAAAGCTCTGAGTGCGTCCAGTTACTGCCGCCGGATATTCATCGCTGCCTGATAACGGTGCTAGACCACCAAGCTGCAAAATTTTTGGATCTCCTTTAATCTTTTTTCGCTTAGATAACATATTGTAGCAATTATAACAACAGCACATACCTCCTCCCTCTCTCTTACTGAATGTAAAAATAGTTCCAACTAGTCAAACATCCACTTCCTCAATATGTGTCAGCATTGAAGGGGTGATAAGCAATTTCCCGTTAAAAAATTGGGAATTTTCAAAACATTTTCCCCATTTGTTCAGATGTAGACATAATTGAAACACTTCCTGCGGAAACTGGTGGATCAGAAATTCGATCTTCTCTATTGAAATATCGATCCCACCTGAAGAGGGGTATTGATATTGAGCCGTTCATCATCATCAACTGAAGTAATCACTCGACGACATGATGAATCATCCAAGAATCCACTTCCATCTTGCATCATACTCAGTGCGCCTATCGTATAACAGTTATCCACAACTAATTCCAATGTCTGAAATAACGTCAAATATCGTACCTTACAATCTTACCGTATAAGTCAATGCAGTTACAATATCTTACAATGCCGCATACCGTACCTTACAATAATCCGACACGATAAGCGAGTAATTAGGGCGATAAACTCAAAACAAAATAAGTTGTCAAATCGAACTAACAATGGTATGTTACGGAAACCTTCAACTTCGTATTATTCAAACTCATAAGGAGATTCTATCGTTTCATATAATTTTAGACATATTCTAATAAATAACATTCCTTGTAGTCATTCGTTATGTTTTCTTGCTCTTGCTCAGCACAAAAGTCATTCGTTTTCTTGCTCAGCACGAAAGTAAACCATCATCCGTGACCTATGACTCACTGACTCTTACCCATATCCTTACTTACACTGACTACAACCACGAGCACCATATCAACTTTGTGCTCATTTGTCGGCATGTCGGTGAACGACGGCATGACAGACAAGGAGCATATTTTCTCGCTCTTGTACTTTCCCACCGGAATAATTA
The DNA here is from genome assembly GCA_013433145.1 of Ascaris suum. Taxonomy (NCBI): domain Eukaryota; kingdom Metazoa; phylum Nematoda; class Chromadorea; order Rhabditida; family Ascarididae; genus Ascaris; species Ascaris suum. The sequence goes on from JACCHR010000036.1 coordinate 59,644, forward strand.
GGTAAATGAATAGGTGAAAGAAAAACTTATCAATAAAAAATGAGGGCAGACATACACAGACAAGTTGACAAAAGCAAGAAATATTGAAAATGCTAAAAGGATTGAATTCTAGACGTTTATCTAGTCGCGTATTTGGTCTAATCCACAATACCACTATTTAATCTCTCTCTTTTCTTCGTTCTTTAAACTCATACAGGAAAGCAACCATTATACATTGTAACTATTTACGTTAAAGTTTTCAAAAATCAAGAAAGTAGATTTTTAAATACCTTTCCGGATTGTGTCAACGTGATCGTATGCCATTTACCATCATTGAGCATATCGGATCCGGCCACTTGTATTGGATTCGGTGCCACTCCATTGAACATCAATTCTGCTTCAACTCGTCCCGACACCAAACGAATAATTATATAATCACGGTACTCTACTTGCCCGTATGATGTGTTATCACCCATTGGCCCACTGTAGAGAAGCAAACCGTCCGCTTGCCTGTAATTATTACAACTTTTCAGCAATAAACATTACCTTTACCTCATCTGCTAATCAATTATAATACATCAGATACAGTGCAACATTAATGCACCTTTAATTTACTTTACCGACCTTCATCTTCACCTATGCATTCTTATGCCTTTACTTAAAATGACCTAACATAATACACCTCTACTCAAATGACGCAATAATCTAAATGAAACACTGATGCAAACCTCGTCATAAATTGTAGTGAAATGTTCAGTGCAAACCTCCACTTCCTTAATTCACAATAGTGGCCCACAAGTATGGCTTTAGCTAGGAAATAATTGCTAACGCATGTGGTCGTATGCGAAGAACACAATTACGAGCGTTGAGTGCGCCTGCATATTATTAGTATCCTCACTCATAACCAACTAGAACGAATCATGCAACACTCTTCTGGGAATTCTCAACGTAATACCTTAAAATGATGATAAATGCCTATACGTTGTATAGCATTTCGAAGTGATGTGAAAAAAACAAATGAACCACTAAAGGAGTCGAATTGGAGCTAAATCGTTGTTTGTTCACTTAATTATGCGGCATTAGGCCTTATTTATGCATGTACGCAAGAATACATTTTCGATATTAATTATTTATAAATATGCATAAATTTCTAGTCGATATGCAAACTCAAACACCGATGCAATTTGTGATAAAATATCTCGACAATGGCGAAGTAAATAAGAGCTAAGACCATTGATAAAGTTTTAGAAATATTTTAAAAAACCTTTTGAAATTTCAACAACCAATTAGAACTGTTTTCTTTATTGGTTATAGTATTTAGCTGAAATAATATATTCTAAAGCTTTTCTCCTCATCAAAATTTATCGGATCGCTCAATAAAGCTAAGTCGCTAAACATAGAGGCTTATCTTATTACTCAACGGTATTCAGTAAAAAGTTTGCCGAATATATCGAGCAAGAAAAACGTTTAATTCAGCGTAATAACAATATACCATCTAAAAAAACTATTTATCTGCCCACTTTCCTAAGTCAATTTCATATATAAATATCACAGTTTTTATTAGTTAAATAAAGTGCTCAATAAGGAAATAATGGCTATTCTTGAAGGTTCTTCTAAAAATTCTTGTTCCATCAGTCGTCTTTATTAATCAAATCGTATCGAATGTGTTGAATCCCCCAACCCGTGCTGCACCTCCATCTATCATTTCTCAAGCCTCAAATGCTCTCATCTTGACCCTCTTGAAACTAAAGCACAATGCACTCGAGAGAATGCAAAATTCTTTAGTATTTCTGTCCTACTGTCATGCGAAGAGCACTTGGCAACCTAAAGCATCAAGTAGGTTCGATGATCCATCTTGAAAGGCAATCATCTCACGAATAGAACAATTCTAGAGAGGGACAAAAATCGAAGAAAAATAATAGTAGAACGCTCAAATGATAATATCCGAAGAAGAGAATAGGTGGGAAGAAAAGGGAGGTGGAAAAGTAATTACAAAAAATCCGCAAAAAATAAGGGAAATTTTTAGGAAAGGAAAAAAAACAACGAGAGATTATGTGAAGCGAGGCCAATCGAATGGGAAACACATAAAATGCTGATGATCAACATATGTGCCCATTCATATACCACAAATACGACGGACGCCTAATTGAATAATTACATTCCCATATATTCTTTTCTTCATCGTAACAAATTCAGCATCATTCGAAGAACGATTCAAATGATACACGGCCATCGCCGATCCGATGAAATTTCTATTCATCTAATTAATAAAGCATTTATTCATCTAAATAATTCATTAATCAAGCATTCGATTAATTAGCTCCTTTCCATCGCTCCAAATATCTCTTCAATTGCGATTTCAACTCGCCACTATTACATACCCGAAAATGTTGACATTCAAAGCACAAGGTTTACAGCATCAGTCGGATGTTCTAGGGGTAATATGAAACTGCCACATTCTATAGCAAGATGTGCAGTTGTTATCTACACTATCGTCTTATTGTAGTACGAAACTGTTAAATGAACACATCTTATCATAAACGAAACTTCCTAAGAGCAGTAAAAATAAAGTTTTGCACAGATGAACGATTACTGGATAACTGTATCTATATTCCTCATTTATTAATAGTGCAAAACACCTCTGCTGTAGCTCACCTTTTAGTACCTATGTATCCCGAGAGGTAACTTTCATACCGCAAGAACTGTAATAATTACCCCTCCCGAGTGCAAAGCGAAGAACTGTCGCTAAGCTGAATATCAATCATAAGCAATGTTTTTAATCTACCTCACGATAACGAACGTTCATTTTCACGTCTCATCATTTCTGCGACATCCGAATGTCACAGCCAAAACCCTCCCTCCTACCGTTCTAAACCCTGCTAGTACTCTCTTTTTTTAAAGTTAAACCTGTGCCAATAACTCCGTCTTCCTGACCCCCCATCCCCCTCACATCTGTGTCAAAACTGCGCCTCCCTATCCCCCACCCTCCTTAACTGCGGCAATTGAGCTTCCTAGCCAGCACCCATCCCCTTTTGACCATGTTATTCACGTCTTCCGTCTCGAAGCAGCAGACGTATCCATGCGGCGGACATACGCCATTGAAAGGGTCAAATATCGCCTCTCAAAAATAAATGAAAGACAGGATACATTCGACTGTCATTTCAGTGCCGCCCCTCTCACATCAACCCCTCTCCTCAACAATACTTAATTGCTGAAAGGGTCTGCAGGAAGTGCGCGCTAATCCCATAACAAGTTCGATGTGATGCACTTCAAAAAGAGACGCCATAGAAATGCCCTCTGAAGTTTACCGCCTGCTTATTCCACGCGTTGATGATCGCTGCACAGCTCTCACCATTCCTGTTTTATTTCCTATCGCAATAGCTAAGCCGCTTCGCAAACATATTAGACTCCCCATTCTTGTGATCTATATGTTTGATTTATATCATCGAAACAAACATGGCCAATAGCACTGAATGAACTTATGAGATTTTCTGAATATTTGACGCCGGTATCCCAGCAGCAATTCCATCGTTCTGACAACTGGTATTACGAAGACGTCCGCCACAGTAACTTTGTAAGGTCTTCTTTTCAACCCTCCTCCGCCAACCCCCCTCCCCTTTGCTCAAACACTTTCCTTGAACGAAAAAAATTACCACTTACGCCAATGTGTGACAAAAGAAAAAAATGATGCTTAAACAAAAGAATACCTCATCGCCGATGATAATGTAGACGGATCGTTCATTTTTATGACCACCCCGATCAGAGAGTATAAGAGGAATCTCGAGTTTTTTACCGGGGAATTCGGCCTCTCGATCGAAACGTTGCTTTGCTGTCACCGTCATTGAACCATTTCCATTATCACCACCTGTGAAACAAAAATCCCACTAAATGCCCACAACAGGTCATTTTACTTGGTCAGTTATATTGACTAAACCAGATGAACTATCAACTTTTATCTTTTAACAGAGTACGTGATGCTACGCCTTTTTTGCACCATAATTAACTTTATCAAGTGTAGATCGTAGAGAAACATTAGCAACCGCGATCGTATGGAAATCAATTGGAAATCTACAATAATGAAGAAGTTGTTGCTCTACATCAAGTTTCATAAGATAGAGTATGAATTAGTTCGTTTTATTTCATGAAAAATTAAGCATTTAGACCTCTCACATATACATGTGAATGATGGCCGATTGTGTCACATTTGAAAATCATGTCATTCACAAATAATGGACATTTGTTGGCCAATGTTTGAAGTTCAATATTAATATTGGCCAATGTTTGAAGCATGAAGGTTGTTCCGATCCTATCGAATATCGTCGTGGTTGCAAAGACCGAACGTGACAAAAATATGAATTGCTTATATTTTATACCATCGGAGACCGATCCAATTAATTTATAATTAATGAATTAAGACTTCTACAGCCAATGTAAATATTGCCACCATTAATATTAATAATTAATAATAATATTGTTTTTACTATTGCTCTTATCATTACTATTAGAATCACTACAATTACTGTAATACGATTGCTATGGTCACTATTATCTCCATTACTATCACAATAGAAATCATCAATATTTTTAAACAAAAGAGGCAACTTTTAAAACAGCGTAATTAAACAAAAAACGACCATTGAGGAAGTAAACTCACTTGGATCGAAAACGACACTCAAATAAGCACCATATTTGAAATCGGGTGCAACCGTCATCACGAATGGTGGACCATATTCCCTGAAAAAGACGCAATTATCCAATGAAACTTCATCAACAATTATAATGGATTTCCGGAAGCAAACCTAACCGCTTCAAGAATATTCGAATCTTTCAAAAACACCCAACACAACAATATTTCCGATTCTTCTAAAACAGCAGCAAAAACCAGTGCAGAAGTTTATCCCCATTGGGACTCCTTTTCATATAATTGCAATCGGCTCCGTTCCGAAGCAATGACTATAGACCTGCAGAGAGTAGAACTAAACAATCTCAACAATAAATTCTTCTTTAATATCTACCTATGCAATTTCCGAAAACAAAAAAAAAACGAAGCTAAATAAAATCTCTAAAACATTACGCAGTATCAGGATCGTGTGCACATATTTCACACTTTGGTTGCATAGCAGGGTCGGTATTCTCCATAAATACACACGGATTCGGCACTGTGTACGGAATTGGTGCATTATCGTTGACATCTTGTACGTATATATCAATCCGTTGTGAACCGACGTTACCGGCTGCAATTAAAAAAAAATATTCATAACCGTCGAATCGACTTGAACAATGAAATCGAGCGGAAAAAGTACGACCAGAATGGGCGCATATTTTAGAACGCAGCCGAATAAAGTGCGGATGACGAGGATGATTATGACCCCTTACCTTGAGGAAAATATGCAGGTAATATTAAGAGATAAACAACATATAATTAGGTAAACAATATGACAGGAAGAATGGAAAACATTGCAAGATCACCACTCTCCGTTCTCTTTGAATTCTTTAGCCACCTCCTTGCATTACATACACAAGACAAGAATGAAAATAATTGGTAAAACACGTCCAACAGCGCATAATATGTGCTTTCTGCAATTCGACTGGTCGAACCAACTAGTTGGAAAAAAAACCAATAAGCTATGGCAAAAAATTTCTAATCCATCCGATAGGCTAAATGTAAAATCCCGCCCCAAACGGTAGAGTACTTTCGAACACCGTAACCCTACCCGAAGTGATTGTGACATAGAATTAAAACAAACGCTAGAGATATAATGATAAAGTAAACGATGCCCATCTATAACGTACGCCTTATAGACGATGGCCTAGAAGTAGAAATGCGTTATTCCCATCTAGCATGGCTTTAAAGCTTTGCGGGTTGGGGCATGTCGAAGATAAACATACACAACAGACACATCGAGGTCATTTAAGCACCTGAGACAAATTTTTGAAGAAACACACTGAACAATATAAGTGCGTAAGGAAATCCTTTAATTGCATACGCTAAAAACCCGCTTATACGAACAGCCTAAGATCGGGCTTTATTTGGGGATTAACGCCGTATGAAAAAAAGCCAACAGAATGAAATCGCTGTTTCCGTGCATAAGATGAAAGAAGAGGTGCCCTAAGTGCACATACCGGGATCAAATGCCTCAACGATGAGATTATATCTGGGTATATCTTCGCGATCAAGTCTTTGTGCAACACGTAACGACCCGGATTGATCGATCGAAAATTGTCGTTTCGGATCCGTTTGTCGGTTTATCCGGAATCTGTAATTAAATTCCCGGTCATCTTAAAACTCCTCTTCCTATGTACCAAAAAATCAACCAAAGTAATGCCCGATGAAAGAGTTAAACAAACTTAACCTTTTTTGTTTATCTACGAAGTGGATATGACAAGGGACGATAACCTCAATGTGAAGCTGCTCCATTCCCAGGAGCTAATAAATGCCTTCTAATTACTGCGTGGGAAAAACCTCCGATCTAAAGCTCTTTTTCGTGATGCATCAACTAACGGGGTAGATAGGGTAGACGAACCTTCGGTAGATCACGTATCTAAGAAGCAAAGGAATAAGTATTTCAGAATTAAAAATCACGGTCAAAGATTATGCAAATCACTTAAACAACTTCAAGCCTCAATCTCTTATCCAAGTCGAGTATTTTTTTACATAAGAAATTTTCATACATGAAGAAATATAAAATGAAAAATTAGAATTAGAAAAATTCTCATCATCTCTTTTATACATCATCTCTTTTATATATATTAATGCAAAAAAATCATTTAAAAAATTCTCAAAAATTCTCATCTTAATTAATAAAAAAAAAAAATATATATATATATTTAAAAAAAAATTAATTTATATTTATATTAATTTATATCATCTCTTTTTATATTAATGCATCATCTTTTATATTTATATTAATAAGGCAATTTATCAAATTCATAATTAATAACCACAGACATAAATCTCACAATAATGAAAAATAAATTAAAATAGAAAATCAAAAAAGAAAAAAAAATCAAATTTGAAAAATATTTAACGAATATTTACGAAAAAAAATTTTTTTTCTTCCCCAATACCACCATCCAATTCACAATTATTGCTAGCAATTCATTTATTCTACCATTAAAAAAAAACAATTTGATTATTAAAAATTTTGATTCAATTTCAAAAATATTGTGCTCCCTTTTCAAAACATAAACAATAACTTCATTTAAAATAACTTTTAGAAATTTAAAAAAAAAACGAATCTTCTTTTCACTTGACATGATTTAATCAATCCATAGGCGCGCAATTCCTCATTTCTACGTTGACAAAGACTTGAAAAAGTAAAATTTATGCATCGATTTTTTTATCTCAATTAAAAAAAAAACCAATATCTCCTGAAGTACCTTTGTTTCCTCCAATTACAACACCATAATGTATCATGAGGGCAATTTAATATCTCAACGATATGGTCACAATCGAAGAGACAATCATAGCAATGTTCATTTGAACAATTACGTCCTTCTGTCAAGTGACCACTTTAAATGCGTATATAGGTATAATTCCGTGGTCAACACAATTAAAAATGACCATTACAACGAAAAATAGGTCATAGTATAGAAAGTGATGAATCGTCCTTTCACGCCTATTGATCCTTGCGAATTGATCTACTCATAGAAATATCCTCGTAAATATAATCAGCTCTTATTAAATTTGCATATTTGCGACGTTGAACGAACTATTACTTAATGAATACTATGAAGAACATATGAATTCAAGTATAGTACGGAAATAGGGTGAAACAATTTCAAAATTGTTGAATATAAGTACTCCTTGAATAAGCACCAATTAATGATTCAATTAGTTACATCAAGTTTCCTCTCAAAAAAATTTCAGTGCAAACTGAACATTTCAATAAAACATCTTACAATAAAATCGAAATAGTCACTCAATATTCCTATAAATATCTGAAATTCCGTTCAGATTCGCCAATACATGACGGTGTTTTTATATGCCCTACTTGAAATGATAGGTGATTCTCTCTGATATCGATTATAAGGTACGTCTTTTGTAAATTCATTTCTGCATATCCGTAATAATAAAGAATCATATGGAAATTGCATCTTTTCTGGAATCAAAAAGCGCTTTATTAATCAATCAATCATAACCAACTACCTCCTTTTCACCTCCCCCCCCCCCCCCAAAAAAAAAGGATTAATTTTTATTTCACTTATTTTATTAATAAGTGATATTAGTATTCTCTGTTTAATAATAAGTAATACTAGCACTCTTTTGTAGCAGAAATTTCTATGAGGAAAACTTTTTTCTCCCTTCTATGTATGCAAAAAAAAAACCTCAACTGAATCGTTGAGCTCGGTCACAATAGATTTTAAAGAAAACGATCAGTTTTCTGCATTAAAAAAATTATTTTTGGGTCAATTTCATCGTAAATCTAGGTAACACCTTATCATCGAAAGAAGCGCTTCACTCACAAATATTCTCTATCATCGTTTTAGAAGAAAAACAGGCACTTTGAGGTCAATATCGCAACAAAAAAATCGCTCTCCTTAATAAAGGCGTATCTCCTCTTACGAAGAACATCGACAGCGGCCTAGTTTCACATATATGTTATAAATGGACACCGGGTGTATAATACAAATGCCTCTATGTTATAAGCCATCGTTCTCCCTCTCTCTTCTCTCTTCGCTTCCTATATCAATCATAATCTCTATCCGATTGTGAGAAAGTGTTTATCGAATGCTAACTGAGCTGAAATATGGGAAAAAATTTTTTTCATACCCACTTTAATTATTTCAGTATTTTAAAGGAAACAACGATGCAACAGTCGCACACACGATCAGCGTGATGGAAATGAACGAATCTCACCATTTTAGAGCAAAATATTTTCATCCCTTACGGTGAATAAACTCGTCGCTTTTTAGTACCATCTCTTCTTGTCTCTTCTCATTCCTCTCCCCCCTTCCCCCTAAATCCTCATATGCACACATATAAACGGATACTTTTTGAGGAATTAGTAAGATGGGAAGGAATGCGTAGAAATCTCGAACGACGTTTAAATAGATAACCATTAAACGAGACTCCTAAAATTTCGTAGTATTTCAATTCAAATCACCTCAGTTCGTACCTTTCTTTCTGTCTATATTTCTATCGCCTTACTATAATGCGCTGTAAATTTTACCTGGTTACCAGTTTTTAAAAAATATTCATTACCTGTCCGATTTTTTCAGATAATTGTATTATCATTGATTGAACTTTTCAAAACCTATATTTACAAACTACCTGCAATTAAAATATTGCAATTATAAGACAACCCCGTCCCCTTTTGTCCACTTGTCTCAATCGAAGAAACACTTTATGCGCTGTTGGCTAATGGCCAAATTGGCACGTACGTAACGCGTGTTGTCATTCACCAACTTATGCTGATTTGCGCATCGGCTGCCCAAAACGAGTCAGAGTCACACACTCAGTGAAATCATCAACGAGTTTTGAGTGCCGAATACGTCCTCAAGCCAATTATGCAAACGGGCTAGTGCTATCGTTCAGCTGCAATTTACTATTGCCAATAATGCTATACTCTGCGCTTTTCAGGCGAATAAACCACCGTAAAATACCATAATCCTTTATTATGTAACAGCGTACCTACGCGTTCTACCGTATAACCTCGAATATACACCATGAGGCTATAAACTTCGGCTGTTGAAGAGCGATGATCGAAAGTATTCAGGAAAGGACCGGGCTTATAAGGCTTTAAAAAACAAGAAGAGGCCGTAGTTAGATTGGACTTAATTCAAACCCACACGTTATAGGTAACCTTTTCAGGTGTTTTCCAGCATCCTTTGTGTTTCACCTTATTTTACTACTATCTATGGTCTAGTCCACCTTAATGGATTCCTCCCCTCTTGGATCATAAACTGAATTCCATATTCCACTATTGCATACTTTCGTTAACAACTAATAATAAGCGAAGAATTCATGCAAGCAATAAATTTGCAACAACCATATTCGATCGATCGAATGTCATAGTGTGGCGCAACAGGCATCAGGTGTCAATAAACTGTTCAGCATGGTGGCCAACTAATATAACATTCTCGAATGACATTCAACGTGGACAATACCTTGTGTCGTCGCGAATATGCTTGCAGTCAAGAAGCTAACCACTCTTATATAGCGTTGATTGCATCAGCAATCATATAGCTATCCATCATCGACTGCCACATTAAACAATTGCAATTCACATCACCTAATATAAATTACTAGTACGAGTAAAATCGTTGAATTTTAAGCGAGAGCAATAAAGAGAATTTTTTCGATTGATTAAAAAATGTTTCATTGTTTTCAAGTTAACCTTTTCTCCATTAAAATGGCAAAAAAGGCTTAAAATTTTGAAATATATAGTTGTAAAAAAAAATCTCCTTTCACTTAGACATATAAAAGAAAAAATAATAAATAAAACGAAAAACAAGGGCCAAATAAATCGAAAAATGCAAATTTAGTTCATCAAAAAGTTTGTCCCCATGAAATAGGGATGGACGAATGCCCTACTGACTCTTTATTGAATATCCATGTTTCCATTCTGCCCATAAAAATCCATCACTAATCCACGAATCAAGTAATCCATTTTGAATATAATATTGCAATTTTTAAAATAAAATCATCAATCAATATAGTAATTAAGAAGAAAAACCCATTAACTGAATGCAACAATTGCATCGTAACAATGCAACAAAACTTTCGAAGATCTAAATTGGGGTCACCATTCGGATAGTACTTAAAAAGCAATAAATAAGAGTCATAGAGATGATTTGAATGGGTTAATAAAAGAATACCCGAAGGAAAGCAACCAAGCATCACTAAATTTCGAATAAAGAAGCACAATATCAGCAGAAAAACCTCAACATTAAAGAAACAGGTAAATCACAATAGTTATAAAGTTTGAGGAAGTTCGTTATGCTTAATATTTAGCAAATTTATGCCATAGTGCAACAAAATAAATAAAGATGAGCAATAAAGAGACAGAGATGATGAAGAATAGAAGAGCAGTTAAATTTTTAAAAAAAAAGCAAATAAGATATCGAAGATAATTTCCACCTTCGAATATCTCATTTAATTTTGCAATTCACTTACTAATCGCTAGGCTCTGAATTCTTTCTCGTTATGTAGTTTTTTTTTCTGCAATGTAGCTTTTATTTTTCCACGATCCTTTTCCTCATTAAAAAAAAACACCTCGAATGTTTTTTATTTATTCTAGAGCATATATTCTAATACAATCATTCCCGCCTTCCCCCCCCCTCCCCCTCTCCAAAATCGATGCACATACCAAAGCAAAAATGAATTTATCCTTTTACGATGTGCAATTTTATGTAATCACTTCGAATTAATTCGAAGAACGCTCGATTAGGGCCTTTAATTGGCCGAAAACGACATCATGCTGAGATAGCCGTTTCGAAATTATCATATATACGATACGTGTGCTTCGACCATTATGTTGATCGTTATTTTAAAATTCATGCGTGCATTAAAATTATTCTTACACCAATTTTCATTCTAATCCAATTCGCTTCTCTCATTTTTCATTATAAAATGATGGAACAAAAAAAAAAGAAATTGAAAAACTCGTCGATTTTTCAAAAAAAGAAAACACTTTTTCATTCCTAAAAAAAATATGAACATAAAAAATTGAAATAGAAAATACCTGAGGCGTTAATTTTAAAGATGAATTGATTTTAGCATGAAAACAACCCTAAATAAATATTCAATAATTTTTATAACAACTTAAAAAAAAGAGCAAATGAGAATAAATTATTTTCTCTTTTAGATTGCAGGCAAGAGAATGACTGTTTGAAAAAAAAAATCGAATTTTTCACTAAATTTTCAATCCAATTGCTAAAGTTCGGAAATTGTGTCAAATATTATAAATAAACAAAAGAAAAAATAATTCAAAAAATTCAGAAAAAAAAATTCATTAACGAAAGTTGACAAATAATCCGCATGAATGAATGAACATCGGTTTCTCTTATTTTGTTTTGTTTTTCTTGCAGTAATGTCATTAGCGATAGTTTTGTTTTCAATTATTGCTAATTATAAGCTTGTCACTTTCATAAAAAGTTTTAAAAAAAGACGGTGGTCGAAATACAAAATTAGGCAGCTAACGATCGACCTTCCATTCCATCCTCGCCACTCTTCTTTTTATTTTTTATTTTCTCACCTCGATAGGATTGAGGCATGCGACCCGAGATGCCGAACTAATCAACAGCGAACGAAATCGATTCGTTCAACTAGGGAGTGGAGTGGAGAGGACGGAGGAGGGGAACCAAAGAGAGAGGTAATCTACAAATTCGGGCGCAATTTTAAAGAAATTTCCTATTACAAGCGTACAACGCAATAATAATTCAATTTTCATCGACATATCACTTCCTAAATTATTCGCCATTGAAAATTGCAAAACGTTTGGAGCTAATCGGAAGTTGCATTCTCAAATTCGCGACGATTTTTTGGTTTAAAAATTTCGATTAGTGCAAAAATCACTGATGTCCTAATGATTTGTAAAATACATTATTTGCCTTGCTACATGTTATAAATATTACAATTGCATTGCAATATGTTGGAGAAATGTTGCAATTACATTGCATACGTTGGAAAAATATTGCAAAAAATGATGCTGAAGAGATGGTGCAAATTCATCATCACACCAACAACTAGAAAAATAAATAATGACACAACTTGATTTATGAATTGTCACATCGACTGAACCTTCATCATAAAAGACCCCGTATATGGGTAAGCAACATTTGGAAGTGCAATCACAAAACTGTACCCTTGAAATAACGCTATAAGAAAATCGGTCTTTTTTATTTCTAAAAGACTGTATAAAAAAATGAGAAATGAAGAGTGGTAAGAAAGAAAGAGACAGGAAGAAGGAAGAGAGGAAGACGTTGTAATTCCACCGGGAAAGAGCGAAATGAGATGAGGAGAAGGACGGAGGTGACGGGAAACAGGAAGCAACTAAAACTGCAAAAACTGTCCCAAAGAAATAACAACACTGCAATTTGATAATTGCAACAATTGCAAACAACAACATAAAACGCTGAATAAATCATGTCGATGTCGTTAAAGAAATCCAGCTCACGTTTAAACACCGACCATTTAGCGGAAGATTGAAGCTATTGGGGGAAACCACTTAAACCAACGAATACTAATGAGGCGAGTTGGACAACGTCGAGTCCACCCCTCTAACACCTTTAGGTTCATACCAATCACGTTTTGACAAGGGGATCAATTTGCACCCTCTATAGTCTTCGTCCACCTTAACTACTCAAATGAGGTAGATAGAAATTCTCATTTTTCACCTTAATCCTACAAATTCCACTGAAAATTTGTTAGAAATTCATGAAAAAATCTTTTTTCAAACCATTTTCCTCAACAATTAATTACTCGTTACCTTTATTAACGCTAAACACCTGAATCGAAGCATCGCCCTCCTCCCTCTCTCCACCTTTCCCTCGAAAACTATACTATTCGATAAGCGATATGTGACAATTGGATACCATCAATGACATTTGCGAATGACCTTCACAAAGGCAATGCCAATCAAAGGTGAAGTTTTTGTGTGAGAAACTGAGTGAGAGTGAACGTTTTTCAAGTGGAATTATCCAACAAATGGCTCGTTCTTGATTATTTTGATGCAGTAATCATTTTAAATAGTAATTATAACGTAAAGCCGAATTTTCAAAAAAAAAATTGTGTTTCCGCCTTGATGAGTTAATTAACATAATTAAAAGAGAATACGACAACGTAATGCCTCGTAAATTTTTATATTCGGAAAAGAAAAATTGAGAAAAAGAAAAAATTTTGATGGATATTTGCGAATAATTTTGAAAAAAAAATTTTTTTTCCTCTCTTTCACCGATTTTTTTCCTCTTATTTCATATAAGTTTTTCTATTCCATTACCAGTGCAACTTGAAATTAGACTGCACATAAAGCAAATTCCATTTGAGAGAGGGAAATCAGAGGGGAAAGGGGGATGAACCCATATCATAAATTATTATTATTATTATTATTATTATTATTATTATTATTACTATTATTATTATTATTACTATTATTATTATTATTATTATTATTATTATTATTATTATTATTACTATTACTATTACTATTACTATTACTATTACTATTACTATTACTATTATTATTACTATTACTATTACTATTACTATTACTATTACTATTACTATTACTATTACTATTACTATTATTATTACTATTACTATTATTATTACTATTACTATTATTATTACTATTACTATTACTATTATTATTACTATTACTATTATATTACTATTACTATTACTATTACTATTACTATTACTATTACTATTACTATTACTATTACTATTACTATTACTATTACTATTACTATTACTATTACTATTACTATTATTACTATTATTATTATTATTATTATTATTATTATTATTATTATTATTATTATTATTATTATTATTATTATTATTATTATTATTATTTATCTATAACATTGCTTGCCCAGTAAGCTGAATATTAATGCATTTTGACATACGACCAGGAATACGCTATCAGTGACGATTCAATATCGCCGGAACGTTACTCAAGCAATTAAACAATAAACGCATTAACAAAACACAACAGGCAGCAAAAGAATACTACCCAAAAGAAGCAAATAGTATTAGATGAGAAGAGGATCACAACGTTATAGAAAAAAGAATAAGCGGAAAATTGAGAGAGCACTAGAAGAAAATACAAAAAAAGAGAAGGTATACGGGTAAATTGTTACATAGAGCGCATATATGTAAATCAAGGTCAAACGCTGGCAACATTCATCACCACTTTGCACTGATGAAAGGCAGATAGTAGTGAAGGGGTTGGAAGATAGGAATCGAATCCCTTCACCCCTCTACCTTCTATTTCCTTCGATACAAAAAAAAAACGTCAATAAAGAAGGTAATGATTCATCGTTGCAATAGGGCGAAACATTTTCAATAGATGGGTGGAATGAAGTGAATACATGTAATTACAGCATTGCAATAGACTCCCACTTAATCATCAACGCAAGCATTCGCCTCTTGCAGCTCAATAGTTTCTTTTTCAACTAATCTGCCAATAATCTTTCCACAATTAAAAAAAAAATACATATAGATTTTTTCCTATTTAGTTAAAATTTAACAGCCAAAAAATAAAAAATAATGCGGAAAAAAAGAGAATACGCTATAAAAATATTGAAATCTAAGGGCATCTGTACTTGAAAAAAAGAAGATGAGACAATTGCTTTTAATTACTCTTATTAAAAACTTTTTTTTTGCTCCTTATATTTCAGTTTTTTGGATTAAATTTCAATATCTCAATAAACAGCTAATGATCCCACCATAGACACATCCAAAAAAAAAAAAAAAAAAAAAAAAAAAATAGAACGGACGAGATAATGCAATTCGCATTTTTTTCATTTCTTTCCGAACGATAGCAAATTAGTTGCGTGCATAGAAAAGTTTATATTCGTAAACGAGTGGAAAAAGTTTCTAACGTATAATAAAAAATAAAGCTTGATTAGAAATAAAATCATGTTTCATTGAAAATATATTCATACCAAAGAGGAAACTTTCGACGTTAAATTATCTAATGGTCTAAGACCGGCTAAAAATTTTTTGCTGCGCGCTCTAAATGAGGAGATTCCACTCTGTTACCCTCTTATAATACTATGGAAAATTTAGACAAAATTTGCATTGAAATATTTTGTAAAATTTCGACTTCAATTTAATCGACCAAAAGAGCGACATTGCACTTTCAACTCTTAACTTGAACAGTAATACAAACCTTTTTAACTCGAAGAACGCCGACACTTGAACTGCTCGAATCGGCTTCCGTTGTCATGTAGAAATATTTCTGCTCGGCCATCAACTCATATGAGAACACATTATCCCTGCAAAATTACTTCACACTGAAATGCACAAAAACAAACTATCCACATCTATGGGGTGATTACGGAGAAGAACATATCAACCGCCGACGCAAGATGGCGAGTAATAAAATATACAGCTCTAATATTTTAATAAAATCAATTTTGGTCTCACTTAGAGTTGACAAGACGATCACCATTGTTTGATGACAGATGAAAACTTTACCTACAGATGTGGCCCTCAACCACAATATCCCACCTGCTAAGCACAACATACTTCTGGAATGCAGGAAATTACAAGTTCTGACCCTCTTCACAGAAAATTCTTTACTCGTCACTGGACAACGGTTACTTTATTATTGTTATCCATGCTACTTGTACTTTTACTTATTTCTGTTTACGATGACTTTTATGCTTACTTTACAATGATGGCCTCAAAGAACAGAAACTAATTATTTGTTTATCATCATAGTAAGGGAAATCCAACATGGTGAAAAGTCTAACGATTTTGAACCTGTGCGATCTACTCTCCGAGCATTAAAAAATAGAAGATGCCGTCAATTTCGAGTACCTTAGAATTAACCTACTGATAGATTTCTTTTTCATTTTTATTAAAGATATCTTCATCGATATATGTGACAGCGAATAATTCTCATTTGCTTAATGAAGCTCAAAAACATTCACTATATTAGTTTGCAGCTTCATAAATTCTTTTCCTTCCTCTCTCTCCGTCCTCCTCCATTCTCCAATGTCGATCTAAATGGAGAAAAAATTAAGGATTTTGTGAACTTCCTTTAAAGATTGGAGTTTAACACATAGCTCCACTAACTTTGCTTCATTATCACGATCAACTGCAGATACACTCATAACAGGCGCACCAACGAGCGCTGTTTCGGGCACGGAGCTCGTATGCAAAGGCTTTTCGGAGTACGGCTCATTATCGTTCACGTCTAACACTTTTATTGTCACGTTACCCGAACCTGCAACCGGTATTTTAAAACACGAAATGCAAGAGACATTCGTAAATTATCCTCATTTTGCTTCGCAACCACCTTATCATTATAACCCCCTCCTCTATACTGACCCTATATACTGCACGATCACGACCTGTATGGAAAATAAGAGAATTCCATTGGTTGAGAAAACCTCAAATTTTCCCTTAAAAAAGTTCATTTCTGAGAAAAAAAACCCTAAAAATTATTAATAATTATAATAAAATTTAGCAAGGAGAAAACATTGAAGCATAAACAGTTCAGGAGTTGACATTTTTTTCAAGGAGAAAAAAGCTCCCAAAAATTTGTGCGAATTCCGATGCTGCGTCCAAAAAAAACTTCAATTTACGAAATTATACCTTCTTGGAATATTCCTAAGTTATTTTATTTATAAATATATATGAGATTCACCATACGTGAAACAGTTCACCACCGAAGCAACCATAAACAAACATATATCCTACTCGTTTTCCCCACCCATTCAAGGCTTTCAAACGAAGATCCTTAATGCCCTCAATTGCTCAAAGGCAAAATCTGATATAAAAAGCTGAAATTTAGGGAATTAAATTCGAAGAAGAAATAATTCCACTAATTTAATAAACTCGATATAATTTCTCTTAGAAAAAAGCAGGTTTCTAAAGAAACATGAAGGTACAAGAGGTAATCGTTGGAATATTGCTCAAAAAGTATACGGAACCTCTATGTTTCGATGACCTATTGTGCAACAGTGCTCCTCATTTTAAAAAAATCAATAAAATAGGTGAACTCGAACCAACCTTCTCGTGGTGGGGTTCCTTTGTCGGTAGCTCGAACTTCAATAACAAATTGACGCTCAGACGGCAGTTCACGATCAAGTTTCCGCTGAAATTACTCCACAGGAAATGAGCTAATACGACAATAAACCATAACTGGGAATAAATCAAACTGCGGACTCGATGCCCACAGAAAAATATTGCTATGGTTTCTAAATTAGATAAAGGAATCAATAAAATATTCACTTGAAGTGATTAATGAAACTCTTTAGAAATCTGTAGCAAAAGTGAACCGTATAGATCCTCTTGAAGAAAGGATTCTCTCCTCGAAAATAAAGAAAATTCTTTTCAAAGAGAAAATCCATTTTTATGACCTGAATAAAATAATGCCGAAAAATTGAATCTTCTATACAAGGAAATAAGCTTCTATAAAGCCATCAGCACTAATTTCACATCGAAACTTATAGCAAAATTTCCTTTCGAAAGCCTTTAAAAAATTCAATAATATAATTAATTTCTGAAAATATCAACTAGATTTTCAATACTTTTTTAATGTAAAATGGTAAACAAGAAAAATATATAAAATAATATCCATAAATAAATCCGACATAATAATGAAATCTACAGACTCTGCCACATAAAATATCCGCTCATATTATTGGATAATTTTAAGTAGAATTCAAACGAAATTTTCTCACCATCGCATAAATTTTTCCATTCGATGGTACAATTCTAAAAATTGGAACACCGTCGATTTCCTTATTTACGCTGATACTATACTCAAGTTTTGCATTATCCGTACGTGGATCATCATAATCGGTTGCACTCGCCGTCATTACATAAACGCCTTCATCTAAAAATTATTTCAGAAATGAGAATAGCGAATTTTTTTCAATGTTTTCAATCACAATTTTCTCAATCATAAAATTGTTTTTTTTTTCTTCTATAAAACCATAAATTTTAATAAAAGTCTACATATATATATATATATATATATATATATATATATATATATATATATATATATTTATTTATTTATTTATTTTTCTTTTTTATAAAGCCAAAGAAAATGCGCCAGACAAGCCAAAAAAAGAATGAAAAAAGAGAATGCGCTTTTTTGTTATACAACTATTCACTAATACCTTACAATGACTTTTAAAATAGGAACTTCAAAAGTATAGTTATTAATGAGTGAAGTGTTATGAAATTAAAATCTTCTAAATCTTCGATCAAAAATTCATTTTCAACTCGCAACTAAGTCGCAATATAAATTTCGCATCTCTAAATGCTCGCAAATTTGGAAAAAAAGGTCAGCCGTGAAAAAAAACTTTTAACAGACGATTATAAGTCTAGTACACATCACTAAATTGCATAGCAACAAATTTAGGGGCTCCCACTTTGAATCTGTCGGGCAAACAGACAGATAGACAGACAAACAGACACATACATGCACACAAATACAACGTTACTCCTACATATTTTCATAGAAGCATATAAAATTTAATTGACTTTCAATGAGAAAAACTATTCACTGTGATCACTCCATGCAAATATTCATTACCATAGAAAAGGCCACATGCCTCCAATAACAGGAAGCCTTTATTAAAAGTAAGCAATCGAACTTACATCCAGGTTCCCGATTCTCATCCACCGTACCGAATAGGTCATTTGCAAATATCGGCGCATTATCGTTTATGTCACGAAGATTCACCTATAACACAAAAATTCGATAAAACAATCATTGCTTAATAGCACAAATTAGCATTATATTCATCACATTTTAGCACCCATTTGCTCATGCGATAAAATGCCACCGTTCACACATTAACACAACAATTTGTTTGGTCTAAGTGAATTTCTAACGATATAATTTTCCAGAATTTCAATTCACTTGTAATGTAAATAATATATTTTCGTATTTTTTAAAGAAAACATTTCCAGTAATGTGGTCATCGAAACAATGCTCATCGCAATAAATGAAATAAGTAAGTACAGTAATAAATATGCGTATTTGGTCAAAATATCGAAAAATTCTTCGCGTAAATCAGAAGTCAACATGCATCACCTACTATGCTTTTATGCATAAAATTCATTTATGGGCGTAAGACATTTGACCAAGAAATAGATCAATTTGGCCAAAATGACCGAGAAGATTTCATTCAGATGAGCAAAAGTTTAAACAAAGTTCTATAGAATTATAATTAAAAACCTAAGTGGAAGCTTATGATTACATCGAGCAGTTTTCAGCGAGCCTTCGACAACATAAGCATTTGAATAAACAATTCAAATTCCTACCAACCTGAACATCAGCATAGCCGATCAATCCACGACCATCGTCATCAATTGCCTGGACAATGAACTTCCAAACGGGAACTCCAGCTGGTGGATCTCGATCTAATGCCTTAACTACCTCTATTCGACCAGTGTAACGATCAACTCGGAAGAATTCGCCCACTCCTTGACCTTCCAACCGATAGACGATTCGCTTTGAATTCTCATCCTAAAAAAGGCTTAGGACGACATCGTCCCAGAAGTACAATGCAAATTCAAAGTGATATGTGAAGGCATAACAGTGACCGTTGGATGAAACTTTGGATTATATGGGATAGCATTGTAGTGGACGAGATAAACCATAGCTGGATATTTCTGTGCGCCTAAAGAGTTCATAATAGCAGCCCTTTGATTGCAAAAATACAAGTAAAGCAAGAATTATTACTATTTTAAAATAGTAATAGAAATATTGCAATATTGCAATATCGAATATTGATCGAATATTGCAATATCGACCTAAATATTTTAAAATTAACTGCAGAAATGGGGAAAATTTTCTAGTGAAGAAATTCGCGATTTCAATCGATAATAAAAGAAGATATTGTGAATTTGATTTGAAAAATAAAAACAGTAACTTATAAAACATATATGATGTAAAGCATTTTTTCCGACAACTCCAAGAAAAATCTGAATGTAGCCATACTAAAGATGCAGAGATCCGTTGCAACTAATAGCAACATGCAAGTAATTTGACATTTTTGGAGGGGGGTTTTATCCGAAGCCATATGCTATCTGAAGTCACCTAATAAAATGATATCAACACAACTTCATCGCTGTTCATTGAGTTCTCCTAAAGCATAAATATACTACGAGACAGCAATTTTAAAAAATCCCACAAACATACATTGTCCGCGTCTGTCGCTTTCACGACAAACAGCACTTTCGGTACATTTGTGTCTTCCTCGTAGATCGTTGTCTCATATAAATTCTTATCGAACTGTGGTGCATTATCATTGATGTCTTCAACGTAAATAAATAAATCCGTTGTTGTATTGTGCTTTCCATCGGTTACCATCAATTTCATATGATAGACGTTCTCCTATAATTTTTTCATTCATTGTTTTATTTTCTAATTAATTTGAGAGTTTTTTAAGAGGGGGTTCTATTTAAAGCTATACGGTATCTGTAATTACCTGACTGTAAGGGTGATACAAACGAAAATTCTTCATTATTCATCGAATTCTTCTAAAGCATATATGTACTTTCCAGCAAAACTGCATGCAAATTTGCAAAGAAAAAACAGCTGCACAGATCTTCATATCGTTTATACAGAGGAAATATAAAAGTGGGACAAATAAAAACTTTCAGAATGTACTGCATAGTTTTCGGGAATTAAAAAAATCAACTACTGCATCTCACGAAGTATAAATTACCTTTTCATAATCAAGCGGCTCCTTAACGAAAACAGCTCCGGAGTCCGTCCGAGCACCGAATGGAATTCGTCCACCGTGTACTGCATACAGATCGTATTTTAAATTCGATACTGAAATTCAACGCTTTAAGGTATTATCTCTGTTAAAAGATAGAGTTCCTTAGCGTAAATCAAAGTGATTCAATGCTACATATTTCCGGGACGCCTTTCAATGAGGTTTTCAATGATTTATCATCGACCGTTACTATTATTGTTATTATTAGTAATATTATTTGAAACAGTGGAAATCGATTATAAAACCTAAAAACAAATGCAGCAATCTTCACATCGCAAAAATCCCATCGAATTTTTAAAATAAAGCCAACTAACTGAGGTCGTTCTCTTAATGAAAATAAAAAAATAATAATTTAATTCAGCTTTAATTCCCAACGTGAATCGATTTCTTTCCACATCAATCAGTCTCTTCTTTATAACAATGATCTCGCTGCAAATGCGTATTGTGCAACGCAAACTTTTTCAATGCTCAAAAAAGCTCACAACAATGCTAGTTCGACAAAAGTTGTTGAGTTCCCTCCCTCTCTCTCTCTCTCTCCATATATATATATATATATATATATATATATATATATATATATATATATATATATATATATATATATATATATAGCACTTTTTTATCTGAGCATTGGAAAAAAAAAGATGAGACGCTTAGAAGAAAATTTTGCAGGTGACAGTATTAGACATAAATAATTTCAAAGAATTCAGCGAATGAAAATCGATCATAATTTTGAAGCACTAAATTCCACATCCAAGAAATGTCGAGAACATGGGCAACTCTGTTTACCTAACAATTAAGGACCTCAGTCTAGAAGTAAGTGTTAAAGCTGCAACTCACGTCTGTCCAGGTCATGAGCTTTAACCGTGATCACATCTTGATTCACTTCGGCGTTCTCAGCTACTTTCCCTTCATATCTCGTCTGATCAAAATATGGCGCATTATCATTGATATCAGCAATGAATATTTGCACTTTTACAATATCTGAAATATTATACCAAATTGAAAGAAATGATACTCACTATTAAGAGCACATGAAAACATTTTTTCGAAAAGGCACATTCTAAAAGCCAAAAATATCCGGCAATTTGCCAAATTAATTATCGCAGAATAATTTTATTTATTTCGCTTTTTATTTAATGCATTGCACATTTCCTCAAAAAAAAAAAAAAAAAAATCCAGGTGGATGATTATTTCAAACCTTTGTTGGGACCGATAGCACCAGGTAAACTAGATGGTGCACTGTCTCGTGCCTCAACGTCGAGAATAAACGAGTCGTTCTTCTCACGATTGAATGTCTCCAGTGGAAAGATACCACCAGTGAGCTCATCGATACGAAACATCCTTGCTGCATCTGTATCACCGATTATACGATAGCGAACCTCCGATTGAGGACCTTCTGAATCCG
Source organism: Ascaris suum (assembly GCA_013433145.1). Taxonomy (NCBI): domain Eukaryota; kingdom Metazoa; phylum Nematoda; class Chromadorea; order Rhabditida; family Ascarididae; genus Ascaris; species Ascaris suum. The sequence goes on from JACCHR010000036.1 coordinate 82,457, forward strand.
CATCTTCAGCTTTCACAACGGTAATCGGACGACCACCGTGCCTGAAAATAATTCTGCGATTGAAGTTTTACGTGAGGAAGCACACCAATACAAGTGCTCGTTGCATTCTAATTTTGGTCAGACCTGCTTAGAGCAATAATATTCGAACGCGTATTAGGGACTATACAGGACTTATTATCCTCGATTAACAGTCCATATTTGGACTAAAAGTTGTGGTCAACCGGTTATTAAGTTGTTATAGATCATTTTTTTTCCACAGAGAAATTAACAAACACAAGGTGATATCGCCGTTAACTGCTTACAACTTCATAAAATTATGTCAACGAAATTGTAAAATATGCCTTTAAGAATTATATTTTGAAACCACTGTATAAGTTCAAAAGTAATTTAAACTTGAAGCAAACAGAAAGCAAGAAGATCGGACGGAGAAAGAGAGAGAGAGAGAGAGAGAGAGAGAGAGAGTGAGTGAGTGAGTGAGTGAGAGAGAGAGAGTAACGAGAGAGAAATAAAGATGAGGAATACGAACGACAGGTAAAGTTACTTTTGCATGAACTCGCTAGGTGTCTGCTCCTCTTCGATCGTACCGGTGAATCGGTCGACAGTAAAACGAGGTACAACATCATTCTTATCACGAACAACGATGTGAAATTGTTTGTCGGATGTTACTTGACTACGCATATCCTATAAATAATAAAATCAGCTTCAATATAGGACACTAACTTTATTTAAAACCATAATTTTTTAACAGAACTGTCATAGAAATTAATATATTTAATTAAAGTTTATGTAGAAACTAATAATTACTTGGCTATTTATATTTATTTAGTACATAAAGAAGCATTTACTGTTGGCAAAATGCACAAAACTTTGCTTTCAACAAATTCATTCAAAGAAAATATTTACCCACTTCTTATATAATTTCAAATCTTCGAGTTTTCCATTCCGCAAAATATATATTAGGAAAAATTAGGAGTGGCGCGAAATTCAAATAACACCACTACTGTAAACAAAACGGCTCACTTGAAAATGCAATGCAGTTTTAATCTAACTAAGGTAAGATTTTGTAGACATTTGTAGGCAAGAACTTTTTATGAATATTAAAATATATATATATATATTTTTACACATATACAAAAATATATATATAAACGAGCTATATTTCCAAATTTTACACATATAACTTCACAGAAAAATTTTCAATTAGCCTTTTCGAAAATTTTCATCTTTTTTATTCGTAAGAAAGACGTCTGAAAATATGAACGAACGACAAGCGAAGATGCTAAATAAACTGAGAATAAAAGTTTTGCGACATGCCAGCCTCATTTTAAAGGAATATCGATAAAATCTCTCGATAAGACAGTCTTTTTATCTCTAAATTTAACACTAACTGGAAAAATTAACTATAAACTTGATTAATATACCATAGCGGTGATGGTAAGTGTGTATTCGTTTGATGTTCATAGTCGAGACCGATCATATTCCTTACCACTACCCAATCGTGACCATTCACCTTCTCGAGAAATTCACGGAAATGTTGCTCACTATTTGCGCCTCGATTTGCACCATTCGCCACCCTATCAAAAACAAAACTTCAATTATAATGCAAAAAAAAGAAATACAATATGACGATTTAAAATGTAACCTGAATATTTATTTTCGTAGAAATTACTACAACTATCTAAGCAACAATTATCGGTTGATTCATTTCATTTTATCATTCATTTACATAAACATATTATCAACTACTTCTTTAATAACAGATAGAATAGTAAATTTTCAACAACGATGTTTTTGGAAATTTCATAAAAATACTCCTATTTTTTCCATTTCAGGAATCGAAAAAACCGAAATCATCGGATGATTCCCATATTTTAGTAGACCGAAACCGGAAAAAAGACAAAAAAAAATCATACTCAGCACTACAAACTGCTACAACAACATTTCTAAAATCAGAGATTAAATGAATTGTTTGCCTGATTGGTAAATATTCCATAAATTAATTTCAAATAGAATGTTTTTTCAATGGCAAATATTCAATAAATACTTCATTTTTTACGACAGAAGTAATGGGTAAATTTTTAAGGAAGAAATACCTAACGATCTAGAAGGAAAACCACAAAGGATTGAAAATTGTAAGTAATGAAACTACTACTTGACAATTGAAAAATTTTTAATGCAAAAATTCTACGTATATTTTCGATCATTCTTTCCTCTAATTCACGTCTTTTTTTAAAAAATATCCATTGCATTGTGCTTGTCTTTCCGACCATAATATGTGAATGCATCGTTCTGCTTTCGCGGTGATGTTTGTTAGCATTTTACGCTTAATCTACTAGAAGCTTTATTCAGAGGTATAATTTTTAACAAACTTATTTCATTATCATAGAGCTTGATCACTATTCTATGATTAACTGATCAAGTATAAAACACTTCATAGACCATAAATATAAAAACCACCGAAACACAATAGCACAAAACTTTTTTTGCATCACAAACCTCGGTAGTTGAAGTAATCTTCCATAATCGTCATCAATGAGGTCATTTGATAGAAAATCATCACCCGATGCTCAGAAGCCTTCAACTTTGGCAGCACACGATCGAGAAGTTCGAACTTGCCACTTACGCGATATAGGTCCTTTCTGAAACGAAAACTTGAGGCGTAAAACAAAGCAAAAAACAAAGAACCTCATCAAATGAAATCGAAATTTCAAAATCTCATTTCCTTATAAAAGCTTTTTCATTGAAGACTTAAGAATATGAATACCTATCTTCCAGATAGTTTCCAATCACTACCAAGCAAACAATCAATGAGGTCATCCAGCTGCAGCTGAAGCTAATCGCAGCTACTTCAAAAAGCTGCAGCTGTCCAAGAAAAAATCCATTAAAGAAGTCATCAAATCGTAAAACCAATCAATAAGTTCTTTGATTCATTCACTAGAAAGTGCTCGATCAGGTTCACAATTATTATATTTGACATAGTTGAACTTAGCTAATCAAAAACTCTTCGAACTAGATGACTCAGTACTGTGCTGCCAACGTCATGAAAAAAAACGGCACGTCATTTAAAAAAATATTTTCTTCTTTGACAGCGGGTGTCGACCCTCACCACTCGCCGACTGGTTTAGCAACCATCAACTCAACCCGCCTCCCTTCCCCTTGTATTCATCCCCCTCCCCGTATCTGTACGGTCTATGCTACGAAGTAAATACTTAAACCAAATGTCAGTTTTTCTTAACAATATGCATAACATTTATCATTTAAGTTTAAACTAATTCCCGTCATAAAATGGGCAAGGATGAGCGCCATCTCAAGTGGAGTCTCCGATATTTCAGAAAATATTCCCCGTTCACCTAAAACTGCATAGCAAATAATACAACGAACAACTCAAGCATAAGCTGAAAGATAACGAAATAAGCCTCGTACCATCATATTATTATTGAATAAAATCATCCACTCACCCAGAAATGTCTGGTACTTTCCAATATTCACGGCATTCATCTTCGACGTTCTCGAAAAGAAACGGATGGTTGCACAGTTTTCGTAGATGTACCACAGTATTCATTAGTGCCCGACCTCCTTGTTGCAAAGGTAAACACTTAAATAACTATCAAAAGAAATAATCACTGATGTATCAAATGTAGATAATCGACAGATCTCCAATAAAGCAAAACACCGAGTTGATATTTCTCGGAAATTAAAAAATCGGAGTTCGACTTCACCCTCCTCCTTATCACTTTAACTTCAGTTTCTCTTCGCAAAAGTGTCGCATAGCTTTGTTCATAAGCCTGAATATGTGGCACATTCTTTGAATTAACTAAACGAACATCCTGAAATGAAACCGGAAATTAAGAAATCAATAAACTTACATGTTTACTATCAATGAGGAGACCCTTTTGCATATGTTGATAAAGGATTCTCTGCAATGCGCTCATATCACATTTCAGCACGTATTCGGTCTTCTCGGGCAATTGACTCTCCACCTCTTTCTTCAGTCGGCGAAGTAGGAATGGACGTAGTACCTAAACATTTGATTAATACTTATAGGTTTCTCGGATATCAAGCAAATCAACAAATGAATAAGCAAATGAATAAATAAGTAAACAGATGCATATATATATATATATATATATATATATATATATATATATATATATATATCTCCACAAAACCCCCTACAAAACACTGGAAAATTCACAACTGCCAAAGCCCTATTCGAGAATTCGAGATAATATGGTGAGCAAGTTGGCATTACTCAACAATCAAAATCTGCAACTGTTTCATCACAAATGACGTCCATCATACAACGCGACACAGAAGATAAAAGTCATTCATTTTATATACAGAATTAGAGAGTGCCACAGAAGTTGGTAAGCAAGTGAAGAAATCAATAAAATTCTTTCTATTTTTGCGAGTTTCTAAGAACTCAGGTTTCGGAGTTTTACAAAAGGACAAATCCGCCTAAAATTCTCATCTCTGAGAAGAAATTCCTCCGAAAAGTTTCAGGAGCACAAATTGTCTTTACCTGTCCACTTCATTCAAACTTTTATGAAAGATACAGCCCTCCCCTCCCCCCCCCCCCCCCTTCCATTAAACTTTCCTTCAAAAATTCGTAAAATTCTCCCCAACTTATTACATCATTGCAGAAGTGTACGATTCAAAGCATGCTTCGAAATAACGAAACTGTAATCTGAGGCACTGATTAAATAAGAGATAACCTCAAAAAAGCAAGGTACCTCTTAAAAATAGGACGATAAAGCAATAAAGAAACAAAACAACAAAGAACTGCGAAGAAATCGTTTTTAATTTTTAAAGCTTATGAACGGGGAGCTTTTTTCATTACCGTAATGAAGAGGTTTTGAGTGTTGACTGCACGATGCATTTGGGTGATCATATAGCGCGAGAAGGAAGCGAGAATGAGTATTAAGAAATCAAATAGAGGAAAAACGTTGAGGGTTGGCTGCACACAAACAGCGATCCTCAGTGGCTCAATTTTCATACAAACGGCATCGAACTGGATTCCAATAAAGAGTACACCAGTTGGGGGGCAAGAAGGTTGTCTCCGTGCATATGTGTGTGATCCAGAATGTAGTGTTGCCCACTGATGGCAACCATGAAACTTTAAGAATAAACGTGCGACGAGGATTAGACGCGCACAACATCAACACACTAACGGGCAACGCAGAGTGTGTGAGGGCCGAGAGAGGAAGCGACAAATGGGCGCAACGCACAACGATGGGCGGCGAAATCGATTGGCGGGCACAGCCCAACCCCCGAGTGTTCGCTCTCCTCTTATCTGCGGCAGTGCCAGTCGATCTTCGCACATCGACTGGCACTGCCGCAGATATCGACTGGCACTGCCACGATCTTCGCACATCGACTGGCACAGATTGTTTTGGGGGTGTGGTTGTACCGAAACCTGCAAGTTCCGTTACGTTCTTCTCTGAATTAAGAAACGCTCAACGTTCAGTTCATCTGCGATTGGAAACGCACAAAATGCACAAAAACACAAAAACAAACTATCCACATCTATGGGGTGATTACGGAGAAGAACATATCAACCGCCGACGCAAGATGGCGAGTAATAAAATATACAGCTCTAATATTTTAATAAAATCAATTTTGGTCTCACTTAGAGTTGACAAGACGATCACCATTGTTTGATGACAGATGAAAACTTTACCTACAGATGTGGCCCTCAACCACAATATCCCACCTGCTAAGCACAACATACTTCTGGAATGCAGGAAATTACAAGTTCTGACCCTCTTCACAGAAAATTCTTTACTCGTCACTGGACAACGGTTACTTTATTATTGTTATCCATGCTACTTGTACTTTTACTTATTTCTGTTTACGATGACTTTTATGCTTACTTTACAATGATGGCCTCAAAGAACAGAAACTAATTATTTGTTTATCATCATAGTAAGGGAAATCCAACATGGTGAAAAGTCTAACGATTTTGAACCTGTGCGATCTACTCTCCGAGCATTAAAAAATAGAAGATGCCGTCAATTTCGAGTACCTTAGAATTAACCTACTGATAGATTTCTTTTTCATTTTTATTAAAGATATCTTCATCGATATATGTGACAGCGAATAATTCTCATTTGCTTAATGAAGCTCAAAAACATTCACTATATTAGTTTGCAGCTTCATAAATTCTTTTCCTTCCTCTCTCTCCGTCCTCCTCCATTCTCCAATGTCGATCTAAATGGAGAAAAAATTAAGGATTTTGTGAACTTCCTTTAAAGATTGGAGTTTAACACATAGCTCCACTAACTTTGCTTCATTATCACGATCAACTGCAGATACACTCATAACAGGCGCACCAACGAGCGCTGTTTCGGGCACGGAGCTCGTATGCAAAGGCTTTTCGGAGTACGGCTCATTATCGTTCACGTCTAACACTTTTATTGTCACGTTACCCGAACCTGCAACCGGTATTTTAAAACACGAAATGCAAGAGACATTCGTAAATTATCCTCATTTTGCTTCGCAACCACCTTATCATTATAACCCCCTCCTCTATACTGACCCTATATACTGCACGATCACGACCTGTATGGAAAATAAGAGAATTCCATTGGTTGAGAAAACCTCAAATTTTCCCTTAAAAAAGTTCATTTCTGAGAAAAAAAACCCTAAAAATTATTAATAATTATAATAAAATTTAGCAAGGAGAAAACATTGAAGCATAAACAGTTCAGGAGTTGACATTTTTTTCAAGGAGAAAAAAGCTCCCAAAAATTTGTGCGAATTCCGATGCTGCGTCCAAAAAAAACTTCAATTTACGAAATTATACCTTCTTGGAATATTCCTAAGTTATTTTATTTATAAATATATATGAGATTCACCATACGTGAAACAGTTCACCACCGAAGCAACCATAAACAAACATATATCCTACTCGTTTTCCCCACCCATTCAAGGCTTTCAAACGAAGATCCTTAATGCCCTCAATTGCTCAAAGGCAAAATCTGATATAAAAAGCTGAAATTTAGGGAATTAAATTCGAAGAAGAAATAATTCCACTAATTTAATAAACTCGATATAATTTCTCTTAGAAAAAAGCAGGTTTCTAAAGAAACATGAAGGTACAAGAGGTAATCGTTGGAATATTGCTCAAAAAGTATACGGAACCTCTATGTTTCGATGACCTATTGTGCAACAGTGCTCCTCATTTTAAAAAAATCAATAAAATAGGTGAACTCGAACCAACCTTCTCGTGGTGGGGTTCCTTTGTCGGTAGCTCGAACTTCAATAACAAATTGACGCTCAGACGGCAGTTCACGATCAAGTTTCCGCTGAAATTACTCCACAGGAAATGAGCTAATACGACAATAAACCATAACTGGGAATAAATCAAACTGCGGACTCGATGCCCACAGAAAAATATTGCTATGGTTTCTAAATTAGATAAAGGAATCAATAAAATATTCACTTGAAGTGATTAATGAAACTCTTTAGAAATCTGTAGCAAAAGTGAACCGTATAGATCCTCTTGAAGAAAGGATTCTCTCCTCGAAAATAAAGAAAATTCTTTTCAAAGAGAAAATCCATTTTTATGACCTGAATAAAATAATGCCGAAAAATTGAATCTTCTATACAAGGAAATAAGCTTCTATAAAGCCATCAGCACTAATTTCACATCGAAACTTATAGCAAAATTTCCTTTCGAAAGCCTTTAAAAAATTCAATAATATAATTAATTTCTGAAAATATCAACTAGATTTTCAATACTTTTTTAATGTAAAATGGTAAACAAGAAAAATATATAAAATAATATCCATAAATAAATCCGACATAATAATGAAATCTACAGACTCTGCCACATAAAATATCCGCTCATATTATTGGATAATTTTAAGTAGAATTCAAACGAAATTTTCTCACCATCGCATAAATTTTTCCATTCGATGGTACAATTCTAAAAATTGGAACACCGTCGATTTCCTTATTTACGCTGATACTATACTCAAGTTTTGCATTATCCGTACGTGGATCATCATAATCGGTTGCACTCGCCGTCATTACATAAACGCCTTCATCTAAAAATTATTTCAGAAATGAGAATAGCGAATTTTTTTCAATGTTTTCAATCACAATTTTCTCAATCATAAAATTGTTTTTTTTTTTCTCTATAAAACCATAAATTTTAATAAAAGTCTACATATATATATATATATATATATATATATATATATATATATATATTATATTTATTTATTTTTTTTATAAAGCCAAAGAAAATGCGCCAGACAAGCCAAAAAAAGAATGAAAAAAGAGAATGCGCTTTTTTGTTATACAACTATTCACTAATACCTTACAATGACTTTTAAAATAGGAACTTCAAAAGTATAGTTATTAATGAGTGAAGTGTTATGAAATTAAAATCTTCTAAATCTTCGATCAAAAATTCATTTTCAACTCGCAACTAAGTCGCAATATAAATTTCGCATCTCTAAATGCTCGCAAATTTGGAAAAAAAGGTCAGCCGTGAAAAAAAACTTTTAACAGACGATTATAAGTCTAGTACACATCACTAAATTGCATAGCAACAAATTTAGGGGCTCCCACTTTGAATCTGTCGGGCAAACAGACAGGTAGACAGACAAACAGACACATACATGCACACAAATACAACGTTACTCCTACATATTTTCATAGAAGCATATAAAATTTAATTGACTTTCAATGAGAAAAACTATTCACTGTGATCACTCCATGCAAATATTCATTACCATAGAAAAGGCCACATGCCTCCAATAACAGGAAGCCTTTATTAAAAGTAAGCAATCGAACTTACATCCAGGTTCCCGATTCTCATCCACCGTACCGAATAGGTCATTTGCAAATATCGGCGCATTATCGTTTATGTCACGAAGATTCACCTATAACACAAAAATTCGATAAAACAATCATTGCTTAATAGCACAAATTAGCATTATATTCATCACATTTTAGCACCCATTTGCTCATGCGATAAAATGCCACCGTTCACACATTAACACAACAATTTGTTTGGTCTAAGTGAATTTCTAACGATATAATTTTCCAGAATTTCAATTCACTTGTAATGTAAATAATATATTTTCGTATTTTTTAAAGAAAACATTTCCAGTAATGTGGTCATCGAAACAATGCTCATCGCAATAAATGAAATAAGTAAGTACAGTAATAAATATGCGTATTTGGTCAAAATATCGAAAAATTCTTCGCGTAAATCAGAAGTCAACATGCATCACCTACTATGCTTTTATGCATAAAATTCATTTATGGGCGTAAGACATTTGACCAAGAAATAGATCAATTTGGCCAAAATGACCGAGAAGATTTCATTCAGATGAGCAAAAGTTTAAACAAAGTTCTATAGAATTATAATTAAAAACCTAAGTGGAAGCTTATGATTACATCGAGCAGTTTTCAGCGAGCCTTCGACAACATAAGCATTTGAATAAACAATTCAAATTCCTACCAACCTGAACATCAGCATAGCCGATCAATCCACGACCATCGTCATCAATTGCCTGGACAATGAACTTCCAAACGGGAACTCCAGCTGGTGGATCTCGATCTAATGCCTTAACTACCTCTATTCGACCAGTGTAACGATCAACTCGGAAGAATTCGCCCACTCCTTGACCTTCCAACCGATAGACGATTCGCTTTGAATTCTCATCCTAAAAAAGGCTTAGGACGACATCGTCCCAGAAGTACAATGCAAATTCAAAGTGATATGTGAAGGCATAACAGTGACCGTTGGATGAAACTTTGGATTATATGGGATAGCATTGTAGTGGACGAGATAAACCATAGCTGGATATTTCTGTGCGCCTAAAGAGTTCATAATAGCAGCCCTTTGATTGCAAAAATACAAGTAAAGCAAGAATTATTACTATTTTAAAATAGTAATAGAAATATTGCAATATTGCAATATCGAATATTGATCGAATATTGCAATATCGACCTAAATATTTTAAAATTAACTGCAGAAATGGGGAAAATTTTCTAGTGAAGAAATTCGCGATTTCAATCGATAATAAAAGAAGATATTGTGAATTTGATTTGAAAAATAAAAACAGTAACTTATAAAACATATATGATGTAAAGCATTTTTTCCGACAACTCCAAGAAAAATCTGAATGTAGCCATACTAAAGATGCAGAGATCCGTTGCAACTAATAGCAACATGCAAGTAATTTGACATTTTTGGAGGGGGGTTTTATCCGAAGCCATATGCTATCTGAAGTCACCTAATAAAATGATATCAACACAACTTCATCGCTGTTCATTGAGTTCTCCTAAAGCATAAATATACTACGAGACAGCAATTTTAAAAAATCCCACAAACATACATTGTCCGCGTCTGTCGCTTTCACGACAAACAGCACTTTCGGTACATTTGTGTCTTCCTCGTAGATCGTTGTCTCATATAAATTCTTATCGAACTGTGGTGCATTATCATTGATGTCTTCAACGTAAATAAATAAATCCGTTGTTGTATTGTGCTTTCCATCGGTTACCATCAATTTCATATGATAGACGTTCTCCTATAATTTTTTCATTCATTGTTTTATTTTCTAATTAATTTGAGAGTTTTTTAAGAGGGGGTTCTATTTAAAGCTATACGGTATCTGCAATTACCTGACTGTAAGGGTGATACAAACGAAAATTCTTCATTATTCATCGAATTCTTCTAAAGCATATATGTACTTTCCAGCAAAACTGCATGCAAATTTGCAAAGAAAAAACAGCTGCACAGATCTTCATATCGTTTATACAGAGGAAATATAAAAGTGGGACAAATAAAAACTTTCAGAATGTACTGCATAGTTTTCGGGAATTAAAAAAATCAACTACTGCATCTCACGAAGTATAAATTACCTTTTCATAATCAAGCGGCTCCTTAACGAAAACAGCTCCGGAGTCCGTCCGAGCACCGAATGGAATTCGTCCACCGTGTACTGCATACAGATCGTATTTTAAATTCGATACTGAAATTCAACGCTTTAAGGTATTATCTCTGTTAAAAGATAGAGTTCCTTAGCGTAAATCAAAGTGATTCAATGCTACATATTTCCGGGACGCCTTTCAATGAGGTTTTCAATGATTTATCATCGACCGTTACTATTATTGTTATTATTAGTAATATTATTTGAAACAGTGGAAATCGATTATAAAACCTAAAAACAAATGCAGCAATCTTCACATCGCAAAAATCCCATCGAATTTTTAAAATAAAGCCAACTAACTGAGGTCGTTCTCTTAATGAAAATAAAAAAATAATAATTTAATTCAGCTTTAATTCCCAACGTGAATCGATTTCTTTCCACATCAATCAGTCTCTTCTTTATAACAATGATCTCGCTGCAAATGCGTATTGTGCAACGCAAACTTTTTCAATGCTCAAAAAAGCTCATAACAATGCTAGTTCGACAAAAGTTGTTGAGTTCCCTCCCTCTCTCTCTCTCTCTCCATATATATATATATATATATATATATATATATATATATATATATATATATATATATATATATATATATATATATATATAGCACTTTTTTATCTGAGCATTGGAAAAAAAAAGATGAGACGCTTAGAAGAAAATTTTGCAGGTGACAGTATTAGACATAAATAATTTCAAAGAATTCAGCGAATGAAAATCGATCATAATTTTGAAGCACTAAATTCCACATCCAAGAAATGTCGAGAACATGAGCAACTCTGTTTACCTAACAATTAAGGACCTCAGTCTAGAAGTAAGTGTTAAAGCTGCAACTCACGTCTGTCCAGGTCATGAGCTTTAACCGTGATCACATCTTGATTCACTTCGGCGTTCTCAGCTACTTTCCCTTCATATCTCGTCTGATCAAAATATGGCGCATTATCATTGATATCAGCAATGAATATTGCACTTTTACAATATCTGAAATATTATACCAAATTGAAAGAAATGATACTCACTATTAAGAGCACATGAAAACATTTTTTCGAAAAGGCACATTCTAAAAGCCAAAAATATCCGGCAATTTGCCAAATTAATTATCGCAGAATAATTTTATTTATTTCGCTTTTTATTTAATGCATTGCACATTTCCTCAAAAAAAAAAAAAATCCAGGTGGATGATTATTTCAAACCTTTGTTGGGACCGATAGCACCAGGTAAACTAGATGGTGCACTGTCTCGTGCCTCAACGTCGAGAATAAACGAGTCGTTCTTCTCACGATCGAATGTCTCCAGTGGAAAGATACCACCAGTGAGCTCATCGATACGAAACATCCTTGCTGCATCTGTATCACCGATTATACGATAGCGAACCTCCGATTGAGGACCTTCTGAATCCGCATCTTCAGCTTTCACAACGGTAATCGGACGACCACCGTGCCTGAAAATAATTCTGCGATTGAAGTTTTACGTGAGGAAGCACACCAATACAAGTGCTCGTTGCATTCTAATTTTGGTCAGACCTGCTTAGAGCAATAATATTCGAACGCGTATTAGGGACTATACAGGACTTATTATCCTCGATTAACAGTCCATATTTGGACTAAAAGTTGTGGTCAACCGGTTATTAAGTTGTTATAGATCATTTTTTTTCCACAGAGAAATTAACAAACACAAGGTGATATCGCCGTTAACTGCTTACAACTTCATAAAATTATGTCAACGAAATTGTAAAATATGCCTTTAAGAATTATATTTTGAAACCACTGTATAAGTTCAAAAGTAATTTAAACTTGAAGCAAACAGAAAGCAAGAAGATCGGACGGAGAAAGAGAGAGAGAGAGAGAGAGAGAGAGAGAGAGAGTGAGTGAGTGAGTGAGTGAGAGAGAGAGAGAGTAACGAGAGAGAAATAAAGATGAGGAATACGAACGACAGGTAAAGTTACTTTTGCATGAACTCGCTAGGTGTCTGCTCCTCTTCGATCGTACCGGTGAATCGGTCGACAGTAAAACGAGGTACAACATCATTCTTATCACGAACAACGATGTGAAATTGTTTGTCGGATGTTACTTGACTACGCATATCCTATAAATAATAAAATCAGCTTCAATATAGGACACTAACTTTATTTAAAACCATAATTTTTTAACAGAACTGTCATAGAAATTAATATATTTAATTAAAGTTTATGTAGAAACTAATAATTACTTGGCTATTTATATTTATTTAGTACATAAAGAAGCATTTACTGTTGGCAAAATGCACAAAACTTTGCTTTCAACAAATTCATTCAAAGAAAATATTTACCCACTTCTTATATAATTTCAAATCTTCGAGTTTTCCATTCCGCAAAATATATATTAGGAAAAATTAGGAGTGGCGCGAAATTCAAATAACACCACTACTGTAAACAAAACGGCTCACTTGAAAATGCAATGCAGTTTTAATCTAACTAAGGTAAGATTTTGTAGACATTTGTAGGCAAGAACTTTTTATGAATATTAAAATATATATATATATATATTTTATATATATATAAAAATATATATATAAACGAGCTATATTTCCAAATTTTACACATATAACTTCACAGAAAAATTTTCAATTAGCCTTTTCGAAAATTTTCATCTTTTTTATTCGTAAGAAAGACGTCTGAAAATATGAACGAACGACAAGCGAAGATGCTAAATAAACTGAGAATAAAAGTTTTGCGACATGCCAGCCTCATTTTAAAGGAATATCGATAAAATCTCTCGATAAGACAGTCTTTTTATCTCTAAATTTAACACTAACTGGAAAAATTAACTATAAACTTGATTAATATACCATAGCGGTGATGGTAAGTGTGTATTCGTTTGATGTTCATAGTCGAGACCGATCATATTCCTTACCACTACCCAATCGTCACCATTCACCTTCTCGAGAAATTCACGGAAATGTTGCTCACTATTTGCGCCTCGATTTGCACCATTCGCCACCCTATCAAAAACAAAACTTCAATTATAATGCAAAAAAAAGAAATACAATATGACGATTTAAAATGTAACCTGAATATTTATTTTCGTAGAAATTACTACAACTATCTAAGCAACAATTATCGGTTGATTCATTTCATTTTATCATTCATTTACATAAACATATTATCAACTACTTCTTTAATAACAGATAGAATAGTAAATTTTCAACAACGATGTTTTTGGAAATTTCATAAAAATACTCCTATTTTTTCCATTTCAGGAATCGAAAAAACCGAAATCATCGGATGATTCCCATATTTTAGTAGACCGAAACCGGAAAAAAGACAAAAAAAAATCATACTCAGCACTACAAACTGCTACAACAACATTTCTAAAATCAGAGATTAAATGAATTGTTTGCCTGATTGGTAAATATTCCATAAATTAATTTCAAATAGAATGTTTTTTCAATGGCAAATATTCAATAAATACTTCATTTTTTACGACAGAAGTAATGGGTAAATTTTTAAGGAAGAAATACCTAACGATCTAGAAGGAAAACCACAAAGGATTGAAAATTGTAAGTAATGAAACTACTACTTGACAATTGAAAAATTTTTAATGCAAAAATTCTACGTATATTTTCGATCATTCTTTCCTCTAATTCACGTCTTTTTTTAAAAAATATCCATTGCATTGTGCTTGTCTTTCCGACCATAATATGTGAATGCATCGTTCTGCTTTCGCGGTGATGTTTGTTAGCATTTTACGCTTAATCTACTAGAAGCTTTATTCAGAGGTATAATTTTTAACAAACTTATTTCATTATCATAGAGCTTGATCACTATTCTATGATTAACTGATCAAGTATAAAACACTTCATAGACCATAAATATAAAAACCACCGAAACACAATAGCACAAAACTTTTTTTGCATCACAAACCTCGGTAGTTGAAGTAATCTTCCATAATGGTCATCAATGAGGTCATTTGATAGAAAATCATCACCCGATGCTCAGAAGCCTTCAACTTTGGCAGCACACGATCGAGAAGTTCGAACTTGCCACTTACGCGATATAGGTCCTTTCTGAAACGAAAACTTGAGGCGTAAAACAAAGCAAAAAACAAAGAACCTCATCAAATGAAATCGAAATTTCAAAATCTCATTTCCTTATAAAAGCTTTTTCATTGAAGACTTAAGAATATGAATACCTATCTTCCAGATAGTTTCCAATCACTACCAAGCAAACAATCAATGAGGTCATCCAGCTGCAGCTGAAGCTAATCGCAGCTACTTCAAAAAGCTGCAGCTGTCCAAGAAAAAATCCATTAAAGAAGTCATCAAATCGTAAAACCAATCAATAAGTTCTTTGATTCATTCACTAGAAAGTGCTCGATCAGGTTCACAATTATTATATTTGACATAGTTGAATTTAGCTAATCAAAAACTCTTCGAACTAGATGACTCAGTACTGTGCTGCCAACGTCATGAAAAAAAACGGCACGTCATTTAAAAAAATATTTTCTTCTTTGACAGCGGGTGTCGACCCTCACCACTCGCCGACTGGTTTAGCAGCCATCAACTCAACCCGCCTCCCTTCCCCTTGTATTCATCCCCCTCCCCGTATCTGTACGGTCTATGCTACGAAGTAAATACTTAAACCAAATGTCAGTTTTTCTTAACAATATGCATAACATTTATCATTTAAGTTTAAACTAATTCCCGTCATAAAATGGGCAAGGATGAGCGCCATCTCAAGTGGAGTCTCCGATATTTCAGAAAATATTCCCCGTTCACCTAAAACTGCATAGCAAATAATACAACGAACAACTCAAGCATAAGCTGAAAGATAACGAAATAAGCCTCGTACCATCATATTATTATTGAATAAAATCATCCACTCACCCAGAAATGTCTGGTACTTTCCAATATTCACGGCATTCATCTTCGACGTTCTCGAAAAGAAACGGATGGTTGCACAGTTTTCGTAGATGTACCACAGTATTCATTAGTGCCCGACCTCCTTGTTGCAAAGGTAAACACTTAAATAACTATCAAAAGAAATAATCACTGATGTATCAAATGTAGATAATCGACAGATCTCCAATAAAGCAAAACACCGAGTTGATATTTCTCGGAAATTAAAAAATCGGAGTTCGACTTCACCCTCCTTCTTATCACTTTAACTTCAGTTTCTCTTCGCAAAAGTGTCGCATAGCTTTGTTCATAAGCCTGAATATGTGGCACATTCTTTGAATTAACTAAACGAACATCCTGAAATGAAACCGGAAATTAAGAAATCAATAAACTTACATGTTTACTATCAATGAGGAGACCCTTTTGCATATGTTGATAAAGGATTCTCTGCAATGCGCTCATATCACATTTCAGCACGTATTCGGTCTTCTCGGGCAATTGACTCTCCACCTCTTTCTTCAGTCGGCGAAGTAGGAATGGACGTAGTACCTAAACATTTGATTAATACTTATAGGTTTCTCGGATATCAAGCAAATCAACAAATGAATAAGCAAATGAATAAATAAGTAAACAGATGCATATATATATATATATATATATATATATATATATATATATATATATATATTTTCTCCACAAAACCCCCTACAAAACACTGGAAAATTCACAACTGCCAAAGCCCTATACGAGAATTCGAGATAATATGGTGAGCAAGTTGGCATTACTCAACAATCAAAATCTGCAACTGTTTCATCACAAATGACGTCCATCATACAACGCGACACAGAAGATAAAAGTCATTCATTTTATATACAGAATTAGAGAGTGCCACAGAAGTTGGTAAGCAAGTGAAGAAATCAATAAAATTCTTTCTATTTTTGCGAGTTTCTAAGAACTCAGGTTTCGGAGTTTTACAAAAGGACAAATCCGCCTAAAATTCTCATCTCTGAGAAGAAATTCCTCCGAAAAGTTTCAGGAGCACAAATTGTCTTTACCTGTCCACTTCATTCAAACTTTTATGAAAGATACAGCCCTCCCCTCCCCCCCCCCCCCCTTCCATTAAACTTTCCTTCAAAAATTCGTAAAATTCTCCCCAACTTATTACATCATTGCAGAAGTGTACGATTCAAAGCATGCTTCGAAATAACGAAACTGTAATCTGAGGCACTGATTAAATAAGAGATAACCTCAAAAAAGCAAGGTACCTCTTAAAAATAGGACGATAAAGCAATAAAGAAACAAAACAACAAAGAACTGCGAAGAAATCGTTTTTAATTTTTAAAGCTTATGAACGGGGAGCTTTTTTCATTACCGTAATGAAGAGGTTTTGAGTGTTGACTGCACGATGCATTTGGGTGATCATATAGCGCGAGAAGGAAGCGAGAATGAGTATTAAGAAATCAAATAGAGGAAAAACGTTGAGGGTTGGCTGCACACAAACAGCGATCCTCAGTGGCTCAATTTTCATACAAACGGCATCGAACTGGATTCCAATAAAGAGTACACCAGTTGGGGGGCAAGAAGGTTGTCTCCGTGCATATGTGTGTGATCCAGAATGTAGTGTTGCCCACTGATGGCAACCATGAAACTTTAAGAATAAACGTGCGACGAGGATTAGACGCGCACAACATCAACACACTAACGGGCAACGCAGAGTGTGTGAGGGCCGAGAGAGGAAGCGACAAATGGGCGCAACGCACAACGATGGGCGGCGAAATCGATTGGCGGGCACAGCCCAACCCCCGAGTGTTCGCTCTCCTCTTATCTGCGGCAGTGCCAGTCGATCTTCGCACATCTGTGCTGTGGGCGATCTTCGTTGTTGTTTTGGGGGTGTGGTTGTACCGAAACCTGCAAGTTCCGTTACGTTCTTCTCTGAATTAAGAAACGCTCAACGTTCAGTTCATCTGCGATTGGAAACGCACAAAATGCACAAAAACACAAAAACAAACTATCCACATCTATGGGGTGATTACGGAGAAGAACATATCAACCGCCGACGCAAGATGGCGAGTAATAAAATATACAGCTCTAATATTTTAATAAAATCAATTTTGGTCTCACTTAGAGTTGACAAGACGATCACCATTGTTTGATGACAGATGAAAACTTTACCTACAGATGTGGCCCTCAACCACAATATCCCACCTGCTAAGCACAACATACTTCTGGAATGCAGGAAATTACAAGTTCTGACCCTCTTCACAGAAAATTCTTTACTCGTCACTGGACAACGGTTACTTTATTATTGTTATCCATGCTACTTGTACTTTTACTTATTTCTGTTTACGATGACTTTTATGCTTACTTTACAATGATGGCCTCAAAGAACAGAAACTAATTATTTGTTTATCATCATAGTAAGGGAAATCCAACATGGTGAAAAGTCTAACGATTTTGAACCTGTGCGATCTACTCTCCGAGCATTAAAAAATAGAAGATGCCGTCAATTTCGAGTACCTTAGAATTAACCTACTGATAGATTTCTTTTTCATTTTTATTAAAGATATCTTCATCGATATATGTGACAGCGAATAATTCTCATTTGCTTAATGAAGCTCAAAAACATTCACTATATTAGTTTGCAGCTTCATAAATTCTTTTCCTTCCTCTCTCTCCGTCCTCCTCTATTCTCCAATGTCGATCTAAATGGAGAAAAAATTAAGGATTTTGTGAACTTCCTTTAAAGATTGGAGTTTAACACATAGCTCCACTAACTTTGCTTCATTATCACGATCAACTGCAGATACACTCATAACAGGCGCACCAACGAGCGCTGTTTCGGGCACGGAGCTCGTATGCAAAGGCTTTTCGGAGTACGGCTCATTATCGTTCACGTCTAACACTTTTATTGTCACGTTACCCGAACCTGCAACCGGTATTTTAAAACACGAAATGCAAGAGACATTCGTAAATTATCCTCATTTTGCTTCGCAACCACCTTATCATTATAACCCCCTCCTCTATACTGACCCTATATACTGCACGATCACGACCTGTATGGAAAATAAGAGAATTCCATTGGTTGAGAAAACCTCAAATTTTCCCTTAAAAAAGTTCATTTCTGAGAAAAAAAACCCTAAAAATTATTAATAATTATAATAAAATTTAGCAAGGAGAAAACATTGAAGCATAAACAGTTCAGGAGTTGACATTTTTTTCAAGGAGAAAAAAGCTCCCAAAAATTTGTGCGAATTCCGATGCTGCGTCCAAAAAAAACTTCAATTTACGAAATTATACCTTCTTGGAATATTCCTAAGTTATTTTATTTATAAATATATATGAGATTCACCATACGTGAAACAGTTCACCACCGAAGCAACCATAAACAAACATATATCCTACTCGTTTTCCCCACCCATTCAAGGCTTTCAAACGAAGATCCTTAATGCCCTCAATTGCTCAAAGGCAAAATCTGATATAAAAAGCTGAAATTTAGGGAATTAAATTCGAAGAAGAAATAATTCCACTAATTTAATAAACTCGATATAATTTCTCTTAGAAAAAAGCAGGTTTCTAAAGAAACATGAAGGTACAAGAGGTAATCGTTGGAATATTGCTCAAAAAGTATACGGAACCTCTATGTTTCGATGACCTATTGTGCAACAGTGCTCCTCATTTTAAAAAAATCAATAAAATAGGTGAACTCGAACCAACCTTCTCGTGGTGGGGTTCCTTTGTCGGTAGCTCGAACTTCAATAACAAATTGACGCTCAGACGGCAGTTCACGATCAAGTTTCCGCTGAAATTACTCCACAGGAAATGAGCTAATACGACAATAAACCATAACTGGGAATAAATCAAACTGCGGACTCGATGCCCACAGAAAAATATTGCTATGGTTTCTAAATTAGATAAAGGAATCAATAAAATATTCACTTGAAGTGATTAATGAAACTCTTTAGAAATCTGTAGCAAAAGTGAACCGTATAGATCCTCTTGAAGAAATGATTCTCTCCTCGAAAATAAAGAAAATTCTTTTCAAAGAGAAAATCCATTTTTATGACCTGAATAAAATAATGCCGAAAAATTGAATCTTCTATACAAGGAAATAAGCTTCTATAAAGCCATCAGCACTAATTTCACATCGAAACTTATAGCAAAATTTCCTTTCGAAAGCCTTTAAAAAATTCAATAATATAATTAATTTCTGAAAATATCAACTAGATTTTCAATACTTTTTTAATGTAAAATGGTAAACAAGAAAAATATATAAAATAATATCCATAAATAAATCCGACATAATAATGAAATCTACAGACTCTGCCACATAAAATATCCGCTCATATTATTGGATAATTTTAAGTAGAATTCAAACGAAATTTTCTCACCATCGCATAAATTTTTCCATTCGATGGTACAATTCTAAAAATTGGAACACCGTCGATTTCCTTATTTACGCTGATACTATACTCAAGTTTTGCATTATCCGTACGTGGATCATCATAATCGGTTGCACTCGCCGTCATTACATAAACGCCTTCATCTAAAAATTATTTCAGAAATGAGAATAGCGAATTTTTTTCAATGTTTTCAATCACAATTTTCTCAATCATAAAATTGTTTTTTTTTTTCTTCTATAAAACCATAAATTTTAATAAAAGTCTACATATATATATATATATATATATATATATATATATATATATATATATATATATTTATTTATTTATTTATTTATTTTTTTCTTTTTTATAAAGCCAAAGAAAATGCGCCAGACAAGCCAAAAAAAGAATGAAAAAAGAGAATGCGCTTTTTTGTTATACAACTATTCACTAATACCTTACAATGACTTTTAAAATAGGAACTTCAAAAGTATAGTTATTAATGAGTGAAGTGTTATGAAATTAAAATCTTCTAAATCTTCGATCAAAAATTCATTTTCAACTCGCAACTAAGTCGCAATATAAATTTCGCATCTCTAAATGCTCGCAAATTTGGAAAAAAAGGTCAGCCGTGAAAAAAAACTTTTAACAGACGATTATAAGTCTAGTACACATCACTAAATTGCATAGCAACAAATTTAGGGGCTCCCACTTTGAATCTGTCGGGCAAACAGACAGGTAGACAGACAAACAGACACATACATGCACACAAATACAACGTTACTCCTACATATTTTCATAGAAGCATATAAAATTTAATTGACTTTCAATGAGAAAAACTATTCACTGTGATCACTCCATGCAAATATTCATTACCATAGAAAAGGCCACATGCCTCCAATAACAGGAAGCCTTTATTAAAAGTAAGCAATCGAACTTACATCCAGGTTCCCGATTCTCATCCACCGTACCGAATAGGTCATTTGCAAATATCGGCGCATTATCGTTTATGTCACGAAGATTCACCTATAACACAAAAATTCGATAAAACAATCATTGCTTAATAGCACAAATTAGCATTATATTCATCACATTTTAGCACCCATTTGCTCATGCGATAAAATGCCACCGTTCACACATTAACACAACAATTTGTTTGG
This sequence comes from Ascaris suum, assembly GCA_013433145.1. NCBI lineage: Eukaryota > Metazoa > Nematoda > Chromadorea > Rhabditida > Ascarididae > Ascaris > Ascaris suum. The sequence continues at coordinate 103,823 of JACCHR010000036.1, forward strand.
TCTAAGTGAATTTCTAACGATATAATTTTCCAGAATTTCAATTCACTTGTAATGTAAATAATATATTTTCGTATTTTTTAAAGAAAACATTTCCAGTAATGTGGTCATCGAAACAATGCTCATCGCAATAAATGAAATAAGTAAGTACAGTAATAAATATGCGTATTTGGTCAAAATATCGAAAAATTCTTCGCGTAAATCAGAAGTCAACATGCATCACCTACTATGCTTTTATGCATAAAATTCATTTATGGGCGTAAGACATTTGACCAAGAAATAGATCAATTTGGCCAAAATGACCGAGAAGATTTCATTCAGATGAGCAAAAGTTTAAACAAAGTTCTATAGAATTATAATTAAAAACCTAAGTGGAAGCTTATGATTACATCGAGCAGTTTTCAGCGAGCCTTCGACAACATAAGCATTTGAATAAACAATTCAAATTCCTACCAACCTGAACATCAGCATAGCCGATCAATCCACGACCATCGTCATCAATTGCCTGGACAATGAACTTCCAAACGGGAACTCCAGCTGGTGGATCTCGATCTAATGCCTTAACTACCTCTATTCGACCAGTGTAACGATCAACTCGGAAGAATTCGCCCACTCCTTGACCTTCCAACCGATAGACGATTCGCTTTGAATTCTCATCCTAAAAAAGGCTTAGGACGACATCGTCCCAGAAGTACAATGCAAATTCAAAGTGATATGTGAAGGCATAACAGTGACCGTTGGATGAAACTTTGGATTATATGGGATAGCATTGTAGTGGACGAGATAAACCATAGCTGGATATTTCTGTGCGCCTAAAGAGTTCATAATAGCAGCCCTTTGATTGCAAAAATACAAGTAAAGCAAGAATTATTACTATTTTAAAATAGTAATAGAAATATTGCAATATTGCAATATCGAATATTGATCGAATATTGCAATATCGACCTAAATATTTTAAAATTAACTGCAGAAATGGGGAAAATTTTCTAGTGAAGAAATTCGCGATTTCAATCGATAATAAAAGAAGATATTGTGAATTTGATTTGAAAAATAAAAACAGTAACTTATAAAACATATATGATGTAAAGCATTTTTTCCGACAACTCCAAGAAAAATCTGAATGTAGCCATACTAAAGATGCAGAGATCCGTTGCAACTAATAGCAACATGCAAGTAATTTGACATTTTTGGAGGGGGGTTTTATCCGAAGCCATATGCTATCTGAAGTCACCTAATAAAATGATATCAACACAACTTCATCGCTGTTCATTGAGTTCTCCTAAAGCATAAATATACTACGAGACAGCAATTTTAAAAAATCCCACAAACATACATTGTCCGCGTCTGTCGCTTTCACGACAAACAGCACTTTCGGTACATTTGTGTCTTCCTCGTAGATCGTTGTCTCATATAAATTCTTATCGAACTGTGGTGCATTATCATTGATGTCTTCAACGTAAATAAATAAATCCGTTGTTGTATTGTGCTTTCCATCGGTTACCATCAATTTCATATGATAGACGTTCTCCTATAATTTTTTCATTCATTGTTTTATTTTCTAATTAATTTGAGAGTTTTTTAAGAGGGGGTTCTATTTAAAGCTATACGGTATCTGCAATTACCTGACTGTAAGGGTGATACAAACGAAAATTCTTCATTATTCATCGAATTCTTCTAAAGCATATATGTACTTTCCAGCAAAACTGCATGCAAATTTGCAAAGAAAAAACAGCTGCACAGATCTTCATATCGTTTATACAGAGGAAATATAAAAGTGGGACAAATAAAAACTTTCAGAATGTACTGCATAGTTTTCGGGAATTAAAAAAATCAACTACTGCATCTCACGAAGTATAAATTACCTTTTCATAATCAAGCGGCTCCTTAACGAAAACAGCTCCGGAGTCCGTCCGAGCACCGAATGGAATTCGTCCACCGTGTACTGCATACAGATCGTATTTTAAATTCGATACTGAAATTCAACGCTTTAAGGTATTATCTCTGTTAAAAGATAGAGTTCCTTAGCGTAAATCAAAGTGATTCAATGCTACATATTTCCGGGACGCCTTTCAATGAGGTTTTCAATGATTTATCATCGACCGTTACTATTATTGTTATTATTAGTAATATTATTTGAAACAGTGGAAATCGATTATAAAACCTAAAAACAAATGCAGCAATCTTCACATCGCAAAAATCCCATCGAATTTTTAAAATAAAGCCAACTAACTGAGGTCGTTCTCTTAATGAAAATAAAAAAATAATAATTTAATTCAGCTTTAATTCCCAACGTGAATCGATTTCTTTCCACATCAATCAGTCTCTTCTTTATAACAATGATCTCGCTGCAAATGCGTATTGTGCAACGCAAACTTTTTCAATGCTCAAAAAAGCTCATAACAATGCTAGTTCGACAAAAGTTGTTGAGTTCCCTCCCTCTCTCTCTCTCTCTCCATATATATATATATATATATATATATATATATATATATATATATATATATATATATATATATATATATATATATATATATATAAAGCACTTTTTTATCTGAGCATTGGAAAAAAAAAGATGAGACGCTTAGAAGAAAATTTTGCAGGTGACAGTATTAGACATAAATAATTTCAAAGAATTCAGCGAATGAAAATCGATCATAATTTTGAAGCACTAAATTCCACATCCAAGAAATGTCGAGAACATGAGCAACTCTGTTTACCTAACAATTAAGGACCTCAGTCTAGAAGTAAGTGTTAAAGCTGCAACTCACGTCTGTCCAGGTCATGAGCTTTAACCGTGATCACATCTTGATTCACTTCGGCGTTCTCAGCTACTTTCCCTTCATATCTCGTCTGATCAAAATATGGCGCATTATCATTGATATCAGCAATGAATATCTGCACTTTTACAATATCTGAAATATTATACCAAATTGAAAGAAATGATACTCACTATTAAGAGCACATGAAAACATTTTTTCGAAAAGGCACATTCTAAAAGCCAAAAATATCCGGCAATTTGCCAAATTAATTATCGCAGAATAATTTTATTTATTTCGCTTTTTATTTAATGCATTGCACATTTCCTCAAAAAAAAAAAAATCCAGGTGGATGATTATTTCAAACCTTTGTTGGGACCGATAGCACCAGGTAAACTAGATGGTGCACTGTCTCGTGCCTCAACGTCGAGAATAAACGAGTCGTTCTTCTCACGATCGAATGTCTCCAGTGGAAAGATACCACCAGTGAGCTCATCGATACGAAACATCCTTGCTGCATCTGTATCACCGATTATACGATAGCGAACCTCCGATTGAGGACCTTCTGAATCCGCATCTTCAGCTTTCACAACGGTAATCGGACGACCACCGTGCCTGAAAATAATTCTGCGATTGAAGTTTTACGTGAGGAAGCACACCAATACAAGTGCTCGTTGCATTCTAATTTTGGTCAGACCTGCTTAGAGCAATAATATTCGAACGCGTATTAGGGACTATACAGGACTTATTATCCTCGATTAACAGTCTATATTTGGACTAAAAGTTGTGGTCAACCGGTTATTAAGTTGTTATAGATCATTTTTTTTCCACAGAGAAATTAACAAACACAAGGTGATATCGCCGTTAACTGCTTACAACTTCATAAAATTATGTCAACGAAATTGTAAAATATGCCTTTAAGAATTATATTTTGAAACCACTGTATAAGTTCAAAAGTAATTTAAACTTGAAGCAAACAGAAAGCAAGAAGATCGGACGGAGAAAGAGAGAGAGAGAGAGAGAGAGAGAGAGAGAGAGAGAGTGAGTGAGTGAGTGAGTGAGCGAGAGAGAGAGAGTAACGAGAGAGAAATAAAGATGAGGAATACGAACGACAGGTAAAGTTACTTTTGCATGAACTCGCTAGGTGTCTGCTCCTCTTCGATCGTACCGGTGAATCGGTCGACAGTAAAACGAGGTACAACATCATTCTTATCACGAACAACGATGTGAAATTGTTTGTCGGATGTTACTTGACTACGCATATCCTATAAATAATAAAATCAGCTTCAATATAGGACACTAACTTTATTTAAAACCATAATTTTTTAACAGAACTGTCATAGAAATTAATATATTTAATTAAAGTTTATGTAGAAACTAATAATTACTTGGCTATTTATATTTATTTAGTACATAAAGAAGCATTTACTGTTGGCAAAATGCACAAAACTTTGCTTTCAACAAATTCATTCAAAGAAAATATTTACCCACTTCTTATATAATTTCAAATCTTCGAGTTTTCCATTCCGCAAAATATATATTAGGAAAAATTAGGAGTGGCGCGAAATTCAAATAACACCACTACTGTAAACAAAACGGCTCACTTGAAAATGCAATGCAGTTTTAATCTAACTAAGGTAAGATTTTGTAGACATTTGTAGGCAAGAACTTTTTATGAATATTAAAATATATATATATATATATTTTATATATATATATAAATATATATATATACGAGCTATATTTCCAAATTTTACACATATAACTTCACAGAAAAATTTTCAATTAGCCTTTTCGAAAATTTTCATCTTTTTTATTCGTAAGAAAGACGTCTGAAAATATGAACGAACGACAAGCGAAGATGCTAAATAAACTGAGAATAAAAGTTTTGCGACATGCCAGCCTCATTTTAAAGGAATATCGATAAAATCTCTCGATAAGACAGTCTTTTTATCTCTAAATTTAACACTAACTGGAAAAATTAACTATAAACTTGATTAATATACCATAGCGGTGATGGTAAGTGTGTATTCGTTTGATGTTCATAGTCGAGACCGATCATATTCCTTACCACTACCCAATCGTCACCATTCACCTTCTCGAGAAATTCACGGAAATGTTGCTCACTATTTGCGCCTCGATTTGCACCATTCGCCACCCTATCAAAAACAAAACTTCAATTATAATGCAAAAAAAAGAAATACAATATGACGATTTAAAATGTAACCTGAATATTTATTTTCGTAGAAATTACTACAACTATCTAAGCAACAATTATCGGTTGATTCATTTCATTTTATCATTCATTTACATAAACATATTATCAACTACTTCTTTAATAACAGATAGAATAGTAAATTTTCAACAACGATGTTTTTGGAAATTTCATAAAAATACTCCTATTTTTTCCATTTCAGGAATCGAAAAAACCGAAATCATCGGATGATTCCCATATTTTAGTAGACCGAAACCGGAAAAAAGACAAAAAAAAATCATACTCAGCACTACAAACTGCTACAACAACATTTCTAAAATCAGAGATTAAATGAATTGTTTGCCTGATTGGTAAATATTCCATAAATTAATTTCAAATAGAATGTTTTTTCAATGGCAAATATTCAATAAATACTTCATTTTTTACGACAGAAGTAATGGGTAAATTTTTAAGGAAGAAATACCTAACGATCTAGAAGGAAAACCACAAAGGATTGAAAATTGTAAGTAATGAAACTACTACTTGACAATTGAAAAATTTTTAATGCAAAAATTCTACGTATATTTTCGATCATTCTTTCCTCTAATTCACGTCTTTTTTTAAAAAATATCCATTGCATTGTGCTTGTCTTTCCGACCATAATATGTGAATGCATCGTTCTGCTTTCGCGGTGATGTTTGTTAGCATTTTACGCTTAATCTACTAGAAGCTTTATTCAGAGGTATAATTTTTAACAAACTTATTTCATTATCATAGAGCTTGATCACTATTCTATGATTAACTGATCAAGTATAAAACACTTCATAGACCATAAATATAAAAACCACCGAAACACAATAGCACAAAACTTTTTTTGCATCACAAACCTCGGTAGTTGAAGTAATCTTCCATAATGGTCATCAATGAGGTCATTTGATAGAAAATCATCACCCGATGCTCAGAAGCCTTCAACTTTGGCAGCACACGATCGAGAAGTTCGAACTTGCCACTTACGCGATATAGGTCCTTTCTGAAACGAAAACTTGAGGCGTAAAACAAAGCAAAAAACAAAGAACCTCATCAAATGAAATCGAAATTTCAAAATCTCATTTCCTTATAAAAGCTTTTTCATTGAAGACTTAAGAATATGAATACCTATCTTCCAGATAGTTTCCAATCACTACCAAGCAAACAATCAATGAGGTCATCCAGCTGCAGCTGAAGCTAATCGCAGCTACTTCAAAAAGCTGCAGCTGTCCAAGAAAAAATCCATTAAAGAAGTCATCAAATCGTAAAACCAATCAATAAGTTCTTTGATTCATTCACTAGAAAGTGCTCGATCAGGTTCACAATTATTATATTTGACATAGTTGAATTTAGCTAATCAAAAACTCTTCGAACTAGATGACTCAGTACTGTGCTGCCAACGTCATGAAAAAAAACGGCACGTCATTTAAAAAAATATTTTCTTCTTTGACAGCGGGTGTCGACCCTCACCACTCGCCGACTGGTTTAGCAGCCATCAACTCAACCCGCCTCCCTTCCCCTTGTATTCATCCCCCTCCCCGTATCTGTACGGTCTATGCTACGAAGTAAATACTTAAACCAAATGTCAGTTTTTCTTAACAATATGCATAACATTTATCATTTAAGTTTAAACTAATTCCCGTCATAAAATGGGCAAGGATGAGCGCCATCTCAAGTGGAGTCTCCGATATTTCAGAAAATATTCCCCGTTCACCTAAAACTGCATAGCAAATAATACAACGAACAACTCAAGCATAAGCTGAAAGATAACGAAATAAGCCTCGTACCATCATATTATTATTGAATAAAATCATCCACTCACCCAGAAATGTCTGGTACTTTCCAATATTCACGGCATTCATCTTCGACGTTCTCGAAAAGAAACGGATGGTTGCACAGTTTTCGTAGATGTACCACAGTATTCATTAGTGCCCGACCTCCTTGTTGCAAAGGTAAACACTTAAATAACTATCAAAAGAAATAATCACTGATGTATCAAATGTAGATAATCGACAGATCTCCAATAAAGCAAAACACCGAGTTGATATTTCTCGGAAATTAAAAAATCGGAGTTCGACTTCACCCTCCTTCTTATCACTTTAACTTCAGTTTCTCTTCGCAAAAGTGTCGCATAGCTTTGTTCATAAGCCTGAATATGTGGCACATTCTTTGAATTAACTAAACGAACATCCTGAAATGAAACCGGAAATTAAGAAATCAATAAACTTACATGTTTACTATCAATGAGGAGACCCTTTTGCATATGTTGATAAAGGATTCTCTGCAATGCGCTCATATCACATTTCAGCACGTATTCGGTCTTCTCGGGCAATTGACTCTCCACCTCTTTCTTCAGTCGGCGAAGTAGGAATGGACGTAGTACCTAAACATTTGATTAATACTTATAGGTTTCTCGGATATCAAGCAAATCAACAAATGAATAAGCAAATGAATAAATAAGTAAACAGATGCATATATATATATATATATATATATATATATATATATATATATATATATATATATACTCCACAAAACCCCCTACAAAACACTGGAAAATTCACAACTGCCAAAGCCCTATACGAGAATTCGAGATAATATGGTGAGCAAGTTGGCATTACTCAACAATCAAAATCTGCAACTGTTTCATCACAAATGACGTCCATCATACAACGCGACACAGAAGATAAAAGTCATTCATTTTATATACAGAATTAGAGAGTGCCACAGAAGTTGGTAAGCAAGTGAAGAAATCAATAAAATTCTTTCTATTTTTGCGAGTTTCTAAGAACTCAGGTTTCGGAGTTTTACAAAAGGACAAATCCGCCTAAAATTCTCATCTCTGAGAAGAAATTCCTCCGAAAAGTTTCAGGAGCACAAATTGTCTTTACCTGTCCACTTCATTCAAACTTTTATGAAAGATACAGCCCTCCCCTCCCCCCCCCCCCCCCTTCCATTAAACTTTCCTTCAAAAATTCGTAAAATTCTCCCCAACTTATTACATCATTGCAGAAGTGTACGATTCAAAGCATGCTTCGAAATAACGAAACTGTAATCTGAGGCACTGATTAAATAAGAGATAACCTCAAAAAAGCAAGGTACCTCTTAAAAATAGGACGATAAAGCAATAAAGAAACAAAACAACAAAGAACTGCGAAGAAATCGTTTTTAATTTTTAAAGCTTATGAACGGGGAGCTTTTTTCATTACCGTAATGAAGAGGTTTTGAGTGTTGACTGCACGATGCATTTGGGTGATCATATAGCGCGAGAAGGAAGCGAGAATGAGTATTAAGAAATCAAATAGAGGAAAAACGTTGAGGGTTGGCTGCACACAAACAGCGATCCTCAGTGGCTCAATTTTCATACAAACGGCATCGAACTGGATTCCAATAAAGAGTACACCAGTTGGGGGGCAAGAAGGTTGTCTCCGTGCATATGTGTGTGATCCAGAATGTAGTGTTGCCCACTGATGGCAACCATGAAACTTTAAGAATAAACGTGCGACGAGGATTAGACGCGCACAACATCAACACACTAACGGGCAACGCAGAGTGTGTGAGGGCCGAGAGAGGAAGCGACAAATGGGCGCAACGCACAACGATGGGCGGCGAAATCGATTGGCGGGCACAGCCCAACCCCCGAGTGTTCGCTCTCCTCTTATCTGCGGCAGTGCCAGTCGATCTTCGCACATCGATGTGCGCAGTCGTGGCATTCTTCGCACATTGTTGTTTTGGGGGTGTGGTTGTACCGAAACCTGCAAGTTCCGTTACGTTCTTCTCTGAATTAAGAAACGCTCAACGTTCAGTTCATCTGCGATTGGAAACGCACAAAATGCACAAAAACACAAAAACAAACTATCCACATCTATGGGGTGATTACGGAGAAGAACATATCAACCGCCGACGCAAGATGGCGAGTAATAAAATATACAGCTCTAATATTTTAATAAAATCAATTTTGGTCTCACTTAGAGTTGACAAGACGATCACCATTGTTTGATGACAGATGAAAACTTTACCTACAGATGTGGCCCTCAACCACAATATCCCACCTGCTAAGCACAACATACTTCTGGAATGCAGGAAATTACAAGTTCTGACCCTCTTCACAGAAAATTCTTTACTCGTCACTGGACAACGGTTACTTTATTATTGTTATCCATGCTACTTGTACTTTTACTTATTTCTGTTTACGATGACTTTTATGCTTACTTTACAATGATGGCCTCAAAGAACAGAAACTAATTATTTGTTTATCATCATAGTAAGGGAAATCCAACATGGTGAAAAGTCTAACGATTTTGAACCTGTGCGATCTACTCTCCGAGCATTAAAAAATAGAAGATGCCGTCAATTTCGAGTACCTTAGAATTAACCTACTGATAGATTTCTTTTTCATTTTTATTAAAGATATCTTCATCGATATATGTGACAGCGAATAATTCTCATTTGCTTAATGAAGCTCAAAAACATTCACTATATTAGTTTGCAGCTTCATAAATTCTTTTCCTTCCTCTCTCTCCGTCCTCCTCTATTCTCCAATGTCGATCTAAATGGAGAAAAAATTAAGGATTTTGTGAACTTCCTTTAAAGATTGGAGTTTAACACATAGCTCCACTAACTTTGCTTCATTATCACGATCAACTGCAGATACACTCATAACAGGCGCACCAACGAGCGCTGTTTCGGGCACGGAGCTCGTATGCAAAGGCTTTTCGGAGTACGGCTCATTATCGTTCACGTCTAACACTTTTATTGTCACGTTACCCGAACCTGCAACCGGTATTTTAAAACACGAAATGCAAGAGACATTCGTAAATTATCCTCATTTTGCTTCGCAACCACCTTATCATTATAACCCCCTCCTCTATACTGACCCTATATACTGCACGATCACGACCTGTATGGAAAATAAGAGAATTCCATTGGTTGAGAAAACCTCAAATTTTCCCTTAAAAAAGTTCATTTCTGAGAAAAAAAACCCTAAAAATTATTAATAATTATAATAAAATTTAGCAAGGAGAAAACATTGAAGCATAAACAGTTCAGGAGTTGACATTTTTTTCAAGGAGAAAAAAGCTCCCAAAAATTTGTGCGAATTCCGATGCTGCGTCCAAAAAAAACTTCAATTTACGAAATTATACCTTCTTGGAATATTCCTAAGTTATTTTATTTATAAATATATATGAGATTCACCATACGTGAAACAGTTCACCACCGAAGCAACCATAAACAAACATATATCCTACTCGTTTTCCCCACCCATTCAAGGCTTTCAAACGAAGATCCTTAATGCCCTCAATTGCTCAAAGGCAAAATCTGATATAAAAAGCTGAAATTTAGGGAATTAAATTCGAAGAAGAAATAATTCCACTAATTTAATAAACTCGATATAATTTCTCTTAGAAAAAAGCAGGTTTCTAAAGAAACATGAAGGTACAAGAGGTAATCGTTGGAATATTGCTCAAAAAGTATACGGAACCTCTATGTTTCGATGACCTATTGTGCAACAGTGCTCCTCATTTTAAAAAAATCAATAAAATAGGTGAACTCGAACCAACCTTCTCGTGGTGGGGTTCCTTTGTCGGTAGCTCGAACTTCAATAACAAATTGACGCTCAGACGGCAGTTCACGATCAAGTTTCCGCTGAAATTACTCCACAGGAAATGAGCTAATACGACAATAAACCATAACTGGGAATAAATCAAACTGCGGACTCGATGCCCACAGAAAAATATTGCTATGGTTTCTAAATTAGATAAAGGAATCAATAAAATATTCACTTGAAGTGATTAATGAAACTCTTTAGAAATCTGTAGCAAAAGTGAACCGTATAGATCCTCTTGAAGAAATGATTCTCTCCTCGAAAATAAAGAAAATTCTTTTCAAAGAGAAAATCCATTTTTATGACCTGAATAAAATAATGCCGAAAAATTGAATCTTCTATACAAGGAAATAAGCTTCTATAAAGCCATCAGCACTAATTTCACATCGAAACTTATAGCAAAATTTCCTTTCGAAAGCCTTTAAAAAATTCAATAATATAATTAATTTCTGAAAATATCAACTAGATTTTCAATACTTTTTTAATGTAAAATGGTAAACAAGAAAAATATATAAAATAATATCCATAAATAAATCCGACATAATAATGAAATCTACAGACTCTGCCACATAAAATATCCGCTCATATTATTGGATAATTTTAAGTAGAATTCAAACGAAATTTTCTCACCATCGCATAAATTTTTCCATTCGATGGTACAATTCTAAAAATTGGAACACCGTCGATTTCCTTATTTACGCTGATACTATACTCAAGTTTTGCATTATCCGTACGTGGATCATCATAATCGGTTGCACTCGCCGTCATTACATAAACGCCTTCATCTAAAAATTATTTCAGAAATGAGAATAGCGAATTTTTTTCAATGTTTTCAATCACAATTTTCTCAATCATAAAATTGTTTTTTTTTTCTTCTATAAAACCATAAATTTTAATAAAAGTCTACATATATATATATATATATATATATATATATATATATATATATATATATATATATATATATATATTATTATTTTATATAAAGCCATAAAGCCAAAGAAAATGCGCCAGACAAGCCAAAAAAAGAATGAAAAAAGAGAATGCGCTTTTTTGTTATACAACTATTCACTAATACCTTACAATGACTTTTAAAATAGGAACTTCAAAAGTATAGTTATTAATGAGTGAAGTGTTATGAAATTAAAATCTTCTAAATCTTCGATCAAAAATTCATTTTCAACTCGCAACTAAGTCGCAATATAAATTTCGCATCTCTAAATGCTCGCAAATTTGGAAAAAAAGGTCAGCCGTGAAAAAAAACTTTTAACAGACGATTATAAGTCTAGTACACATCACTAAATTGCATAGCAACAAATTTAGGGGCTCCCACTTTGAATCTGTCGGGCAAACAGACAGGTAGACAGACAAACAGACACATACATGCACACAAATACAACGTTACTCCTACATATTTTCATAGAAGCATATAAAATTTAATTGACTTTCAATGAGAAAAACTATTCACTGTGATCACTCCATGCAAATATTCATTACCATAGAAAAGGCCACATGCCTCCAATAACAGGAAGCCTTTATTAAAAGTAAGCAATCGAACTTACATCCAGGTTCCCGATTCTCATCCACCGTACCGAATAGGTCATTTGCAAATATCGGCGCATTATCGTTTATGTCACGAAGATTCACCTATAACACAAAAATTCGATAAAACAATCATTGCTTAATAGCACAAATTAGCATTATATTCATCACATTTTAGCACCCATTTGCTCATGCGATAAAATGCCACCGTTCACACATTAACACAACAATTTGTTTGGTCTAAGTGAATTTCTAACGATATAATTTTCCAGAATTTCAATTCACTTGTAATGTAAATAATATATTTTCGTATTTTTTAAAGAAAACATTTCCAGTAATGTGGTCATCGAAACAATGCTCATCGCAATAAATGAAATAAGTAAGTACAGTAATAAATATGCGTATTTGGTCAAAATATCGAAAAATTCTTCGCGTAAATCAGAAGTCAACATGCATCACCTACTATGCTTTTATGCATAAAATTCATTTATGGGCGTAAGACATTTGACCAAGAAATAGATCAATTTGGCCAAAATGACCGAGAAGATTTCATTCAGATGAGCAAAAGTTTAAACAAAGTTCTATAGAATTATAATTAAAAACCTAAGTGGAAGCTTATGATTACATCGAGCAGTTTTCAGCGAGCCTTCGACAACATAAGCATTTGAATAAACAATTCAAATTCCTACCAACCTGAACATCAGCATAGCCGATCAATCCACGACCATCGTCATCAATTGCCTGGACAATGAACTTCCAAACGGGAACTCCAGCTGGTGGATCTCGATCTAATGCCTTAACTACCTCTATTCGACCAGTGTAACGATCAACTCGGAAGAATTCGCCCACTCCTTGACCTTCCAACCGATAGACGATTCGCTTTGAATTCTCATCCTAAAAAAGGCTTAGGACGACATCGTCCCAGAAGTACAATGCAAATTCAAAGTGATATGTGAAGGCATAACAGTGACCGTTGGATGAAACTTTGGATTATATGGGATAGCATTGTAGTGGACGAGATAAACCATAGCTGGATATTTCTGTGCGCCTAAAGAGTTCATAATAGCAGCCCTTTGATTGCAAAAATACAAGTAAAGCAAGAATTATTACTATTTTAAAATAGTAATAGAAATATTGCAATATTGCAATATCGAATATTGATCGAATATTGCAATATCGACCTAAATATTTTAAAATTAACTGCAGAAATGGGGAAAATTTTCTAGTGAAGAAATTCGCGATTTCAATCGATAATAAAAGAAGATATTGTGAATTTGATTTGAAAAATAAAAACAGTAACTTATAAAACATATATGATGTAAAGCATTTTTTCCGACAACTCCAAGAAAAATCTGAATGTAGCCATACTAAAGATGCAGAGATCCGTTGCAACTAATAGCAACATGCAAGTAATTTGACATTTTTGGAGGGGGGTTTTATCCGAAGCCATATGCTATCTGAAGTCACCTAATAAAATGATATCAACACAACTTCATCGCTGTTCATTGAGTTCTCCTAAAGCATAAATATACTACGAGACAGCAATTTTAAAAAATCCCACAAACATACATTGTCCGCGTCTGTCGCTTTCACGACAAACAGCACTTTCGGTACATTTGTGTCTTCCTCGTAGATCGTTGTCTCATATAAATTCTTATCGAACTGTGGTGCATTATCATTGATGTCTTCAACGTAAATAAATAAATCCGTTGTTGTATTGTGCTTTCCATCGGTTACCATCAATTTCATATGATAGACGTTCTCCTATAATTTTTTCATTCATTGTTTTATTTTCTAATTAATTTGAGAGTTTTTTAAGAGGGGGTTCTATTTAAAGCTATACGGTATCTGCAATTACCTGACTGTAAGGGTGATACAAACGAAAATTCTTCATTATTCATCGAATTCTTCTAAAGCATATATGTACTTTCCAGCAAAACTGCATGCAAATTTGCAAAGAAAAAACAGCTGCACAGATCTTCATATCGTTTATACAGAGGAAATATAAAAGTGGGACAAATAAAAACTTTCAGAATGTACTGCATAGTTTTCGGGAATTAAAAAAATCAACTACTGCATCTCACGAAGTATAAATTACCTTTTCATAATCAAGCGGCTCCTTAACGAAAACAGCTCCGGAGTCCGTCCGAGCACCGAATGGAATTCGTCCACCGTGTACTGCATACAGATCGTATTTTAAATTCGATACTGAAATTCAACGCTTTAAGGTATTATCTCTGTTAAAAGATAGAGTTCCTTAGCGTAAATCAAAGTGATTCAATGCTACATATTTCCGGGACGCCTTTCAATGAGGTTTTCAATGATTTATCATCGACCGTTACTATTATTGTTATTATTAGTAATATTATTTGAAACAGTGGAAATCGATTATAAAACCTAAAAACAAATGCAGCAATCTTCACATCGCAAAAATCCCATCGAATTTTTAAAATAAAGCCAACTAACTGAGGTCGTTCTCTTAATGAAAATAAAAAAATAATAATTTAATTCAGCTTTAATTCCCAACGTGAATCGATTTCTTTCCACATCAATCAGTCTCTTCTTTATAACAATGATCTCGCTGCAAATGCGTATTGTGCAACGCAAACTTTTTCAATGCTCAAAAAAGCTCATAACAATGCTAGTTCGACAAAAGTTGTTGAGTTCCCTCCCTCTCTCTCTCTCTCTCCATATATATATATATATATATATATATATATATATATATATATATATATATATATATATATATATATATATAAATTATATAGCATATAAAAAAAGATACATTTTTCTGACATTATTAGACATAAAAAATTTTGAAGGTGAATTCAGCGACATAAAAGAATTCAGCGAATGAAAATCGATCATAATTTTGAAGCACTAAATTCCACATCCAAGAAATGTCGAGAACATGAGCAACTCTGTTTACCTAACAATTAAGGACCTCAGTCTAGAAGTAAGTGTTAAAGCTGCAACTCACGTCTGTCCAGGTCATGAGCTTTAACCGTGATCACATCTTGATTCACTTCGGCGTTCTCAGCTACTTTCCCTTCATATCTCGTCTGATCAAAATATGGCGCATTATCATTGATATCAGCAATGAATATCTGCACTTTTACAATATCTGAAATATTATACCAAATTGAAAGAAATGATACTCACTATTAAGAGCACATGAAAACATTTTTTCGAAAAGGCACATTCTAAAAGCCAAAAATATCCGGCAATTTGCCAAATTAATTATCGCAGAATAATTTTATTTATTTCGCTTTTTATTTAATGCATTGCACATTTCCTCAAAAAAAAAAAAAATCCAGGTGGATGATTATTTCAAACCTTTGTTGGGACCGATAGCACCAGGTAAACTAGATGGTGCACTGTCTCGTGCCTCAACGTCGAGAATAAACGAGTCGTTCTTCTCACGATCGAATGTCTCCAGTGGAAAGATACCACCAGTGAGCTCATCGATACGAAACATCCTTGCTGCATCTGTATCACCGATTATACGATAGCGAACCTCCGATTGAGGACCTTCTGAATCCGCATCTTCAGCTTTCACAACGGTAATCGGACGACCACCGTGCCTGAAAATAATTCTGCGATTGAAGTTTTACGTGAGGAAGCACACCAATACAAGTGCTCGTTGCATTCTAATTTTGGTCAGACCTGCTTAGAGCAATAATATTCGAACGCGTATTAGGGACTATACAGGACTTATTATCCTCGATTAACAGTCTATATTTGGACTAAAAGTTGTGGTCAACCGGTTATTAAGTTGTTATAGATCATTTTTTTTCCACAGAGAAATTAACAAACACAAGGTGATATCGCCGTTAACTGCTTACAACTTCATAAAATTATGTCAACGAAATTGTAAAATATGCCTTTAAGAATTATATTTTGAAACCACTGTATAAGTTCAAAAGTAATTTAAACTTGAAGCAAACAGAAAGCAAGAAGATCGGACGGAGAAAGAGAGAGAGAGAGAGAGAGAGAGAGAGAGAGAGAGAGAGTGAGTGAGTGAGTGAGTGAGAGAGAGAGAGAGTAACGAGAGAGAAATAAAGATGAGGAATACGAACGACAGGTAAAGTTACTTTTGCATGAACTCGCTAGGTGTCTGCTCCTCTTCGATCGTACCGGTGAATCGGTCGACAGTAAAACGAGGTACAACATCATTCTTATCACGAACAACGATGTGAAATTGTTTGTCGGATGTTACTTGACTACGCATATCCTATAAATAATAAAATCAGCTTCAATATAGGACACTAACTTTATTTAAAACCATAATTTTTTAACAGAACTGTCATAGAAATTAATATATTTAATTAAAGTTTATGTAGAAACTAATAATTACTTGGCTATTTATATTTATTTAGTACATAAAGAAGCATTTACTGTTGGCAAAATGCACAAAACTTTGCTTTCAACAAATTCATTCAAAGAAAATATTTACCCACTTCTTATATAATTTCAAATCTTCGAGTTTTCCATTCCGCAAAATATATATTAGGAAAAATTAGGAGTGGCGCGAAATTCAAATAACACCACTACTGTAAACAAAACGGCTCACTTGAAAATGCAATGCAGTTTTAATCTAACTAAGGTAAGATTTTGTAGACATTTGTAGGCAAGAACTTTTTATGAATATTAAAATATATATATATATATATTTTTATACATATATACAAAAATATATATATAAACGAGCTATATTTCCAAATTTTACACATATAACTTCACAGAAAAATTTTCAATTAGCCTTTTCGAAAATTTTCATCTTTTTTATTCGTAAGAAAGACGTCTGAAAATATGAACGAACGACAAGCGAAGATGCTAAATAAACTGAGAATAAAAGTTTTGCGACATGCCAGCCTCATTTTAAAGGAATATCGATAAAATCTCTCGATAAGACAGTCTTTTTATCTCTAAATTTAACACTAACTGGAAAAATTAACTATAAACTTGATTAATATACCATAGCGGTGATGGTAAGTGTGTATTCGTTTGATGTTCATAGTCGAGACCGATCATATTCCTTACCACTACCCAATCGTCACCATTCACCTTCTCGAGAAATTCACGGAAATGTTGCTCACTATTTGCGCCTCGATTTGCACCATTCGCCACCCTATCAAAAACAAAACTTCAATTATAATGCAAAAAAAAGAAATACAATATGACGATTTAAAATGTAACCTGAATATTTATTTTCGTAGAAATTACTACAACTATCTAAGCAACAATTATCGGTTGATTCATTTCATTTTATCATTCATTTACATAAACATATTATCAACTACTTCTTTAATAACAGATAGAATAGTAAATTTTCAACAACGATGTTTTTGGAAATTTCATAAAAATACTCCTATTTTTTCCATTTCAGGAATCGAAAAAACCGAAATCATCGGATGATTCCCATATTTTAGTAGACCGAAACCGGAAAAAAGACAAAAAAAAATCATACTCAGCACTACAAACTGCTACAACAACATTTCTAAAATCAGAGATTAAATGAATTGTTTGCCTGATTGGTAAATATTCCATAAATTAATTTCAAATAGAATGTTTTTTCAATGGCAAATATTCAATAAATACTTCATTTTTTACGACAGAAGTAATGGGTAAATTTTTAAGGAAGAAATACCTAACGATCTAGAAGGAAAACCACAAAGGATTGAAAATTGTAAGTAATGAAACTACTACTTGACAATTGAAAAATTTTTAATGCAAAAATTCTACGTATATTTTCGATCATTCTTTCCTCTAATTCACGTCTTTTTTTAAAAAATATCCATTGCATTGTGCTTGTCTTTCCGACCATAATATGTGAATGCATCGTTCTGCTTTCGCGGTGATGTTTGTTAGCATTTTACGCTTAATCTACTAGAAGCTTTATTCAGAGGTATAATTTTTAACAAACTTATTTCATTATCATAGAGCTTGATCACTATTCTATGATTAACTGATCAAGTATAAAACACTTCATAGACCATAAATATAAAAACCACCGAAACACAATAGCACAAAACTTTTTTTGCATCACAAACCTCGGTAGTTGAAGTAATCTTCCATAATGGTCATCAATGAGGTCATTTGATAGAAAATCATCACCCGATGCTCAGAAGCCTTCAACTTTGGCAGCACACGATCGAGAAGTTCGAACTTGCCACTTACGCGATATAGGTCCTTTCTGAAACGAAAACTTGAGGCGTAAAACAAAGCAAAAAACAAAGAACCTCATCAAATGAAATCGAAATTTCAAAATCTCATTTCCTTATAAAAGCTTTTTCATTGAAGACTTAAGAATATGAATACCTATCTTCCAGATAGTTTCCAATCACTACCAAGCAAACAATCAATGAGGTCATCCAGCTGCAGCTGAAGCTAATCGCAGCTACTTCAAAAAGCTGCAGCTGTCCAAGAAAAAATCCATTAAAGAAGTCATCAAATCGTAAAACCAATCAATAAGTTCTTTGATTCATTCACTAGAAAGTGCTCGATCAGGTTCACAATTATTATATTTGACATAGTTGAATTTAGCTAATCAAAAACTCTTCGAACTAGATGACTCAGTACTGTGCTGCCAACGTCATGAAAAAAAACGGCACGTCATTTAAAAAAATATTTTCTTCTTTGACAGCGGGTGTCGACCCTCACCACTCGCCGACTGGTTTAGCAGCCATCAACTCAACCCGCCTCCCTTCCCCTTGTATTCATCCCCCTCCCCGTATCTGTACGGTCTATGCTACGAAGTAAATACTTAAACCAAATGTCAGTTTTTCTTAACAATATGCATAACATTTATCATTTAAGTTTAAACTAATTCCCGTCATAAAATGGGCAAGGATGAGCGCCATCTCAAGTGGAGTCTCCGATATTTCAGAAAATATTCCCCGTTCACCTAAAACTGCATAGCAAATAATACAACGAACAACTCAAGCATAAGCTGAAAGATAACGAAATAAGCCTCGTACCATCATATTATTATTGAATAAAATCCACTCACCCAGAAATGTCTGGTACTTTCCAATATTCACGGCATTCATCTTCGACGTTCTCGAAAAGAAACGGATGGTTGCACAGTTTTCGTAGATGTACCACAGTATTCATTAGTGCCCGACCTCCTTGTTGCAAAGGTAAACACTTAAATAACTATCAAAAGAAATAATCACTGATGTATCAAATGTAGATAATCGACAGATCTCCAATAAAGCAAAACACCGAGTTGATATTTCTCGGAAATTAAAAAATCGGAGTTCGACTTCACCCTCCTTCTTATCACTTTAACTTCAGTTTCTCTTCGCAAAAGTGTCGCATAGCTTTGTTCATAAGCCTGAATATGTGGCACATTCTTTGAATTAACTAAACGAACATCCTGAAATGAAACCGGAAATTAAGAAATCAATAAACTTACATGTTTACTATCAATGAGGAGACCCTTTTGCATATGTTGATAAAGGATTCTCTGCAATGCGCTCATATCACATTTCAGCACGTATTCGGTCTTCTCGGGCAATTGACTCTCCACCTCTTTCTTCAGTCGGCGAAGTAGGAATGGACGTAGTACCTAAACATTTGATTAATACTTATAGGTTTCTCGGATATCAAGCAAATCAACAAATGAATAAGCAAATGAATAAATAAGTAAACAGATGCATATATATATATATATATATATATATATATATATATATATATATATATATATATATATATTCTCCACAAAACCCCCTACAAAACACTGGAAAATTCACAACTGCCAAAGCCCTATTCGAGAATTCGAGATAATATGGTGAGCAAGTTGGCATTACTCAACAATCAAAATCTGCAACTGTTTCATCACAAATGACGTCCATCATACAACGCGACACAGAAGATAAAAGTCATTCATTTTATATACAGAATTAGAGAGTGCCACAGAAGTTGGTAAGCAAGTGAAGAAATCAATAAAATTCTTTCTATTTTTGCGAGTTTCTAAGAACTCAGGTTTCGGAGTTTTACAAAAGGACAAATCCGCCTAAAATTCTCATCTCTGAGAAGAAATTCCTCCGAAAAGTTTCAGGAGCACAAATTGTCTTTACCTGTCCACTTCATTCAAACTTTTATGAAAGATACAGCCCTCCCCTCCCCCCCCCCCCCCTTCCATTAAACTTTCCTTCAAAAATTCGTAAAATTCTCCCAACTTATTACATCATTGCAGAAGTGTACGATTCAAAGCATGCTTCGAAATAACGAAACTGTAATCTGAGGCACTGATTAAATAAGAGATAACCTCAAAAAAGCAAGGTACCTCTTAAAAATAGGACGATAAAGCAATAAAGAAACAAAACAACAAAGAACTGCGAAGAAATCGTTTTTAATTTTTAAAGCTTATGAACGGGGAGCTTTTTTCATTACCGTAATGAAGAGGTTTTGAGTGTTGACTGCACGATGCATTTGGGTGATCATATAGCGCGAGAAGGAAGCGAGAATGAGTATTAAGAAATCAAATAGAGGAAAAACGTTGAGGGTTGGCTGCACACAAACAGCGATCCTCAGTGGCTCAATTTTCATACAAACGGCATCGAACTGGATTCCAATAAAGAGTACACCAGTTGGGGGGCAAGAAGGTTGTCTCCGTGCATATGTGTGTGATCCAGAATGTAGTGTTGCCCACTGATGGCAACCATGAAACTTTAAGAATAAACGTGCGACGAGGATTAGACGCGCACAACATCAACACACTAACGGGCAACGCAGAGTGTGTGAGGGCCGAGAGAGGAAGCGACAAATGGGCGCAACGCACAACGATGGGCGGCGAAATCGATTGGCGGGCACAGCCCAACCCCGAGTGTTCGCTCTCTCTTATCCTCTCGGCTAGTGCCAGTCGATCTTCGCACATTGTTTTGGGGGTGTGGTTGTACCGAAACCTGCAAGTTCCGTTACGTTCTTCTCTGAATTAAGAAACGCTCAACGTTCAGTTCATCTGCGATTGGAAACGCACAAAATGCACAAAAACACAAAAACAAACTATCCACATCTATGGGGTGATTACGGAGAAGAACATATCAACCGCCGACGCAAGATGGCGAGTAATAAAATATACAGCTCTAATATTTTAATAAAATCAATTTTGGTCTCACTTAGAGTTGACAAGACGATCACCATTGTTTGATGACAGATGAAAACTTTACCTACAGATGTGGCCCTCAACCACAATATCCCACCTGCTAAGCACAACATACTTCTGGAATGCAGGAAATTACAAGTTCTGACCCTCTTCACAGAAAATTCTTTACTCGTCACTGGACAACGGTTACTTTATTATTGTTATCCATGCTACTTGTACTTTTACTTATTTCTGTTTACGATGACTTTTATGCTTACTTTACAATGATGGCCTCAAAGAACAGAAACTAATTATTTGTTTATCATCATAGTAAGGGAAATCCAACATGGTGAAAAGTCTAACGATTTTGAACCTGTGCGATCTACTCTCCGAGCATTAAAAAATAGAAGATGCCGTCAATTTCGAGTACCTTAGAATTAACCTACTGATAGATTTCTTTTTCATTTTTATTAAAGATATCTTCATCGATATATGTGACAGCGAATAATTCTCATTTGCTTAATGAAGCTCAAAAACATTCACTATATTAGTTTGCAGCTTCATAAATTCTTTTCCTTCCTCTCTCTCTCGTCCTCCCTCTATTCTCCAATGTCGATCTAAATGGAGAAAAAATTAAGGATTTTGTGAACTTCCTTTAAAGATTGGAGTTTAACACATAGCTCCACTAACTTTGCTTCATTATCACGATCAACTGCAGATACACTCATAACAGGCGCACCAACGAGCGCTGTTTCGGGCACGGAGCTCGTATGCAAAGGCTTTTCGGAGTACGGCTCATTATCGTTCACGTCTAACACTTTTATTGTCACGTTACCCGAACCTGCAACCGGTATTTTAAAACACGAAATGCAAGAGACATTCGTAAATTATCCTCATTTTGCTTCGCAACCACCTTATCATTATAACCCCCTCCTCTATACTGACCCTATATACTGCACGATCACGACCTGTATGGAAAATAAGAGAATTCCATTGGTTGAGAAAACCTCAAATTTTCCCTTAAAAAAGTTCATTTCTGAGAAAAAAAAACCCTAAAAATTATTAATAATTATAATAAAATTTAGCAAGGAGAAAACATTGAAGCATAAACAGTTCAGGAGTTGACATTTTTTTCAAGGAGAAAAAGCTCCCAAAAATTTGTGCGAATTCCGATGCTGCGTCCAAAAAAAACTTCAATTTACGAAATTATACCTTCTTGGAATATTCCTAAGTTATTTTATTTATAAATATATATGAGATTCACCATACGTGAAACAGTTCACCACCGAAGCAACCATAAACAAACATATATCCTACTCGTTTTCCCCACCCATTCAAGCTTTCAAACGAAGATCCTTAATGCCCTCAATTGCTCAAAGGCAAAATCTGATATAAAAAGCTGAAATTTAGGGAATTAAATTCGAAGAAGAAATAATTCCACTAATTAATAAACTCGATATAATTTCTCTTAGAAAAAAGCAGGTTTCTAAAGAAACATGAAGGTACAAGAGGTAATCGTTGGAATATTGCTCAAAAAGTATACGGAACCTCTATGTTTCGATGACCTATTGTGCAACAGTGCTCCTCATTTTAAAAAAATCAATAAAATAGGTGAACTCGAACCAACTTCTCGTGGTGGGTTCTTTGTCGGTAGCTCGAACTTCAATAACAAATTGACGCTCAGACGGCAGTTCACGATCAAGTTTCCGTGAAATTACTCCACAGGAAATGAGCTAATACGACAATAAACCATAACTGGGAATAAATCAAACTGCGGACTCGATGCCCACAGAAAAATATTGCTATGGTTTCTAAATTAGATAAAGGAATCAATAAAATATTCACTTGAAGTGATTAATGAAACTCTTTAGAAATCTGTAGCAAAAGTGAACCGTATAGATCCTCTTGAAGAAATGATTCTCTCCTCGAAAATAAAGAAAATTCTTTTCAAAGAGAAAATCCATTTTTATGACCTGAATAAAATAATGCCGAAAAATTGAATCTTCTATACAAGGAAATAAGCTTCTATAAAGCCATCAGCACTAATTTCACATCGAAACTTATAGCAAAATTTCCTTTCGAAAGCCTTTAAAAAATTCAATAATATAATTAATTTCTGAAAATATCAACTAGATTTTCAATACTTTTTTAATGTAAAATGGTAAACAAGAAAAATATATAAAATAATATCCATAAATAAATCCGACATAATAATGAAATCTACAGACTCTGCCACATAAAATATCCGCTCATATTATTGGATAATTTTAAGTAGAATTCAAACGAAATTTTCTCACCATCGCATAAATTTTTCCATTCGATGGTACAATTCTAAAAATTGGAACACCGTCGATTTCCTTATTTACGCTGATACTATACTCAAGTTTTGCATTATCCGTACGTGGATCATCATAATCGGTTGCACTCGCCGTCATTACATAAACGCCTTCATCTAAAAATTATTTCAGAAATGAGAATAGCGAATTTTTTTCAATGTTTTCAATCACAATTTTCTCAATCATAAAATTGTTTTTTTTTTCTTCTATAAAACCATAAATTTTAATAAAAGTCTACATATATATATATATATATATATATATAAAAAATATATATAAATATATATATATATATATATAAATATATATATATATAATATTTATTTATTTATTTATTTATTTTTCTTTTTATAAAGCCAAAGAAAATGCGCCAGACAAGCCAAAAAAAGAATGAAAAAAGAGAATGCGCTTTTTTGTTATACAACTATTCACTAATACCTTACAATGACTTTTAAAATAGGAACTTCAAAAGTATAGTTATTAATGAGTGAAGTGTTATGAAATTAAAATCTTCTAAATCTTCGATCAAAAATTCATTTTCAACTCGCAACTAAGTCGCAATATAAATTTCGCATCTCTAAATGCTCGCAAATTTGGAAAAAAAGGTCAGCCGTGAAAAAAAACTTTTAACAGACGATTATAAGTCTAGTACACATCACTAAATTGCATAGCAACAAATTTAGGGGCTCCCACTTTGAATCTGTCGGGCAAACAGACAGGTAGACAGACAAACAGACACATACATGCACACAAATACAACGTTACTCCTACATATTTTCATAGAAGCATATAAAATTTTAATTGACTTTCAATGAGAAAAACTATTCACTGTGATCACTCCATGCAAATATTCATTACCATAGAAAAGGCCACATGCCTCCAATAACAGGAAGCCTTTATTAAAAGTAAGCAATCGAACTTACATCCAGGTTCCCGATTCTCATCCACCGTACCGAATAGTCATTTGCAAATATCGGCGCATTATCGTTTATGTCACGAAGATTCACCTATAACACAAAAATTCGATAAAACAATCATTGCTTAATAGCACAAATTAGCATTATATTCATCACATTTTAGCACCCATTTGCTCATGCGATAAAATGCCACCGTTCACACATTAACACAACAATTTGTTTGGTCTAAGTGAATTTCTAACGATATAATTTTCCAGAATTTCAATTCACTTGTAATGTAAATAATATATTTTCGTATTTTTTAAAGAAAACATTTCCAGTAATGTGGTCATCGAAACAATGCTCATCGCAATAAATGAAATAAGTAAGTACAGTAATAAATATGCGTATTTGGTCAAAATATCGAAAAATTCTTCGCGTAAATCAGAAGTCAACATGCATCACCTACTATGCTTTTATGCATAAAATTCATTTATGGGCGTAAGACATTTGACCAAGAAATAGATCAATTTGGCCAAAATGACCGAGAAGATTTCATTCAGATGAGCAAAAGTTTAAACAAAGTTCTATAGAATTATAATTAAAAACCTAAGTGGAAGCTTATGATTACATCGAGCAGTTTTCAGCGAGCCTTCGACAACATAAGCATTTGAATAAACAATTCAAATTCCTACCAACCTGAACATCAGCATAGCCGATCAATCCACGACCATCGTCATCAATTGCCTGGACAATGAACTTCCAAACGGGAACTCCAGCTGGTGGATCTCGATCTAATGCCTTAACTACCTCTATTTCGACCAGTGTAACGATCAACTCGGAAGAATTCGCCCACTCCTTGACCTTCCAACCGATAGACGATTCGCTTTGAATTCTCATCCTAAAAAAGGCTTAGGACGACATCGTCCCAGAAGTACAATGCAAATTCAAAGTGATATGTGAAGGCATAACAGTGACCGTTGGATGAAACTTTGGATTATATGGGATAGCATTGTAGTGGACGAGATAAACCATAGCTGGATATTTCTGTGCGCCTAAAGAGTTCATAATAGCAGCCCTTTGATTGCAAAAATACAAGTAAAGCAAGAATTATTACTATTTTAAAATAGTAATAGAAATATTGCAATATTGCAATATCGAATATTGATCGAATATTGCAATATCGACCTAAATATTTTAAAATTAACTGCAGAAATGGGAAAATTTTCTAGTGAAGAAATTCGCGATTTCAATCGATAATAAAAGAAGATATTGTGAATTTGATTTGAAAAATAAAAACAGTAACTTATAAAACATATATGATGTAAAGCATTTTTTCCGACAACTCCAAGAAAAATCTGAATGTAGCCATACTAAAGATGCAGAGATCCGTTGCAACTAATAGCAACATGCAAGTAATTTGACATTTTTGGAGGGGGGTTTTATCCGAAGCCATATGCTATCTGAAGTCACCTAATAAAATGATATCAACACAACTTCATCGCTGTTCATTGAGTTCTCCTAAAGCATAAATATACTACGAGACAGCAATTTTAAAAAATCCCACAAACATACATTGTCCGCGTCTGTCGCTTTCACGACAAACAGCACTTTCGGTACATTTGTGTCTTCCTCGTAGATCGTTGTCTCATATAAATTCTTATCGAACTGTGGTGCATTATCATTGATGTCTTCAACGTAAATAAATAAATCCGTTGTTGTATTGTGCTTTCCATCGGTTACCATCAATTTCATATGATAGACGTTCTCCTATAATTTTTCATTCATTGTTTTATTTTCTAATTAATTTGAGAGTTTTTTAAGAGGGGTTCTATTTAAAGCTATACGGTATCTGCAATTACCTGACTGTAAGGGTGATACAAACGAAAATTCTTCATTATTCATCGAATTCTTCTAAAGCATATATGTACTTTCCAGCAAAACTGCATGCAAATTTGCAAAGAAAAAACAGCTGCACAGATCTTCATATCGTTTAATACAGAGGAAATATAAAAGTGGGACAAATAAAAACTTTCAGAATGTACTGCATAGTTTTCGGGAATTAAAAAAATCAACTACTGCATCTCACGAAGTATAAATTACCTTTTCATAATCAAGCGGCTCCTTAACGAAAACAGCTCCGGAGTCCGTCCGAGCACCGAATGGAATTCGTCCACCGTGTACTGCATACAGATCGTATTTTAAATTCGATACTGAAATTCAACGCTTTAAGGTATTATCTCTGTTAAAAGATAGAGTTCCTTAGCGTAAATCAAAGTGATTCAATGCTACATATTTCCGGGACGCCCTTTCAATGAGGTTTTCAATGATTTATCATCGACCGTTACTATTATTGTTATTAATTAGTAATATTATTTGAAACAGTGGAAATCGATTATAAAACCTAAAAACAAATGCAGCAATCTTCACATCGCAAAAATCCCATCGAATTTTTAAAATAAAGCCAACTAACTGAGGTCGTTCTCTTAATGAAAATAAAAAAATAATAATTTAATTCAGCTTTAATTCCCAACGTGAATCGATTTCTTTCCACATCAATCAGTCTCTTCTTTATAACAATGATCTCGCTGCAAATGCGTATTGTGCAACGCAAACTTTTTCAATGCTCAAAAAAGCTCATAACAATGCTAGTTCGACAAAAGTTGTTGAGTTCCCTCCCTCTCTCTCTCTCTCTCCATATATATATATATATATATATATATATATATATATATATATATATATATATAATAAATAGATAATATAATATATTATATATATAGTAGTATAAAGCACTTTTTTATCTGAGCATTGGAAAAAAAAAGATGAGACGCTTAGAAGAAAATTTTGCAGGTGACAGTATTAGGACATAAATAATTTCAAAGAATTCAGCGAATGAAAATCGATCATAATTTTGAAGCACTAAATTCCACATCCAAGAAATGTCGAGAACATGAGCAACTCTGTTTACCTAACAATTAAGGACCTCAACTAGAAGTAAGTGTTAAAGCTGCAACTCACGTCTGTCCAGGTCATGAGCTTTAACCGTGATCACATCTTGATTCACTTCGGCGTTCTCAGCTACTTTCCCTTCATATCTCGTCTGATCAAAATATGGCGCATTATCATTGATATCAGCAATGAATATCTGCACTTTTTACAATATCTGAAATATTATACCAAATTGAAAGAAATGATACTCACTATTAAGAGCACATGAAAACATTTTTTCGAAAAGGCACATTCTAAAAGCCAAAAATATCCGGCAATTTGCCAAATTAATTATCGCAGAATAATTTTATTTATTTTTCGCTTTTTATTTAATGCATTGCACATTTCCTCAAAAAAAAAAAATCCAGGTGGATGATTATTTCAAACCTTTGTTGGGACCGATAGCACCAGGTAAACTAGATGGTGCACTGTCTCGTGCCTCAACGTCGAGAATAAACGAGTCGTTCTTCTCACGATCGAATGTCTCCAGTGGAAAGATACCACCAGTGAGCTCATCGATACGAAACATCCTTGCTGCATCTGTATCACCGATTATACGATAGCGAACCTCCGATTGAGGACCTTCTGAATCCGCATCTTCAGCTTTCACAACGGTAATCGGACGACCACCGTGCCTGAAAATAATTCTGCGATTGAAGTTTTACGTGAGGAAGCACACCAATACAAGTGCTCGTTGCATTCTAATTTTGGTCAGCCTGCTTAGAGCAATAATATTCGAACGCGTATTAGGGACTATACAGGACTTATTATCCTCGATTAACAGTCCATATTTGGACTAAAAGTTGTGGTCAACCGTTATTAAGTTGTTATAGATCATTTTTTTTCCACAGAGAATTAACAAACAAACACAAGGTGATATCGCCGTTAACTGCTTACAACTTCATAAAATTATGTCAACGAAATTGTAAAATATGCCTTTAAGAATTATATTTTGAAACCACTGTATAAGTTCAAAAGTAATTTAAACTTGAAGCAAACAGAAAGCAAGAAGAATCGGACGGAGAAGAGAGAGAGAGAGAGAGAGAGAGAGAGAGAGAGAGTGAGTGAGTGAGCGGGTGAGAGATGAGCGAGTGAGTAAGCGAGAGAGAAAGTAAAGATGATAGGAATACGAACGACAGGTAAAGTTACTTTTGCATGAACTCGCTAGGTGTCTGCTCTTTGGGCTTCCTCTTCGATCGTACCGTGAATCGCGACAGAAAAAAAACGAGGTACAACACATTCTTATCACGAACAACGATGTGAAATTGTTTGTCGGATGTTACTTGACTACGCATATCCTATAAATAATAAATCAGCTTCAATATAGGACACTAACTTTATTTAAAACCATAATTTTTTAACAGAACTGTCATAGAAATTAATATATTTAATAAAGTTTTATGTAGAAACTAATAATTACTTGGCTATTTATATTTATTTAGTACATAAAGAGCATTTACTGTTGGCAAAATGCACAAAACTTTGCTTTCAACAAATTCATTCAAAGAAAATATTTACCCACTTCTTATATAATTTCAAATCTTCGAGTTTTCCATTCCGCAAAATATATATTAGGAAAAATTAGGAGTGGCGCGAAATTCAAATAACACCACTACTGTAAACAAAACGGCTCACTTGAAAATGCAATGCAGTTTTAATCTAACTAAGGTAAGATTTTGTAGACATTTGTAGGCAAGAACTTTTTATGAATATTAAATATATAAATAAAATATATTTTACACATATAGCAAAAAATATATATATATATATACAGAGGCTAATTTCCAAATTTTACACATATAACTTCACAGAAAAAATTTTCAATTAGCCTTTTCGAAAATTTTCATCTTTTTATTCGTAAGAAAGACGTCTGAAAATATGAACGAACGACAAGCGAAGATGCTAAATAAAACTGAGAATAAAAGTTTTGCGACATGCCATCCTCATTTTAAAGGAATATCATAAAAATCTCTCGATAAGACAGTCTTTTTATCTCTAAATTTAACACTAACTGGAAAAATTAACTATAAACTTGATTAATATACCATAG
>JACCHR010000037.1:25000-70000 GCA_013433145.1 Ascaris suum
AAAAAAAAAAAAAAAAAAAAAAAAAAAAAAAAAAAAAAAAAAAAAAAAAAAAAAAAAAAAAAAAAAAAAAAAAAAAAAAAAAAAAAAAAAAAAAAAAAAAAAAAAAAAAAAAAAAAAAAAAAAAAAAAAAAAAAAAAAAAAAAAAAAAAAAAAAAAAAAAAAAAAAAAAAAAAAAAAAAAAAAAAAAAAAAAAAAAAAAAAAAAAAAAAAAAAAAAAAAAAAAAAAAAAAAAAAAAAAAAAAAAAAAAAAAAAAAAAAAAAAAAAAAAAAAAAAAAAAAAAAAAAAAAAAAAAAAAAAAAAAAAAAAAAAAAAAAAAAAAAAAAAAAAAAAAAAAAAAAAAAAAAAAAAAAAAAAAAAAAAAAAAAAAAAAAAAAAAAAAAAAAAAAAAAAAAAAAAAAAAAAAAAAAAAAAAAAAAAAAAAAAAAAAAAAAAAAAAAAAAAAAAAAAAAAAAAAAAAAAAAAAAAAAAAAAAAAAAAAAAAAAAAAAAAAAAAAAAAAAAAAAAAAAAAAAAAAAAAAAAAAAAAAAAAAAAAAAAAAAAAAAAAAAAAAAAAAAAAAAAAAAAAAAAAAAAAAAAAAAAAAAAAAAAAAAAAAAAAAAAAAAAAAAAAAAAAAAAAAAAAAAAAAAAAAAAAAAAAAAAAAAAAAAAAAAAAAAAAAAAAAAAAAAAAAAAAAAAAAAAAAAAAAAAAAAAAAAAAAAAAAAAAAAAAAAAAAAAAAAAAAAAAAAAAAAAAAAAAAAAAAAAAAAAAAAAAAAAAAAAAAAAAAAAAAAAAAAAAAAAAAAAAAAAAAAAAAAAAAAAAAAAAAAAAAAAAAAAAAAAAAAAAAAAAAAAAAAAAAAAAAAAAAAAAAAAAAAAAAAAAAAAAAAAAAAAAAAAAAAAAAAAAAAAAAAAAAAAAAAAAAAAAAAAAAAAAAAAAAAAAAAAAAAAAAAAAAAAAAAAAAAAAAAAAAAAAAAAAAAAAAAAAAAAAAAAAAAAAAAAAAAAAAAAAAAAAAAAAAAAAAAAAAAAAAAAAAAAAAAAAAAAAAAAAAAAAAAAAAAAAAAAAAAAAAAAAAAAAAAAAAAAAAAAAAAAAAAAAAAAAAAAAAAAAAAAAAAAAAAAAAAAAAAAAAAAAAAAAAAAAAAAAAAAAAAAAAAAAAAAAAAAAAAAAAAAAAAAAAAAAAAAAAAAAAAAAAAAAAAAAAAAAAAAAAAAAAAAAAAAAAAAAAAAAAAAAAAAAAAAAAAAAAAAAAAAAAAAAAAAAAAAAAAAAAAAAAAAAAAAAAAAAAAAAAAAAAAAAAAAAAAAAAAAAAAAAAAAAAAAAAAAAAAAAAAAAAAAAAAAAAAAAAAAAAAAAAAAAAAAAAAAAAAAAAAAAAAAAAAAAAAAAAAAAAAAAAAAAAAAAAAAAAAAAAAAAAAAAAAAAAAAAAAAAAAAAAAAAAAAAAAAAAAAAAAAAAAAAAAAAAAAAAAAAAAAAAAAAAAAAAAAAAAAAAAAAAAAAAAAAAAAAAAAAAAAAAAAAAAAAAAAAAAAAAAAAAAAAAAAAAAAAAAAAAAAAAAAAAAAAAAAAAATAAAAAAAAAAAAAAAAAAAAAAAAAAAAAAAAAAAAAAAAAAAAAAAAAAAAAAAAAAAAAAAAAAAAAAAAAAAAAAAAAAAAAAAAAAAAAAAAAAAAAAAAAAAAAAAAAAAAAAAAAAAAAAAAAAAAAAAAAAAAAAAAAAAAAAAAAAAAAAAAAAAAAAAAAAAAAAAAAAAAAAAAAAAAAAAAAAAAAAAAAAAAAAAAAAAAAAAAAAAAAAAAAAAAAAAAAAAAAAAAAAAAAAAAAAAAAAAAAAAAAAAAAAAAAAAAAAAAAAAAAAAAAAAAAAAAAAAAAAAAAAAAAAAAAAAAAAAAAAAAAAAAAAAAAAAAAAAAAAAAAAAAAAAAAAAAAAAAAAAAAAAAAAAAAAAAAAAAAAAAAAAAAAAAAAAAAAAAAAAAAAAAAAAAAAAAAAAAAAAAAAAAAAAAAAAAAAAAAAAAAAAAAAAAAAAAAAAAAAAAAAAAAAAAAAAAAAAAAAAAAAAAAAAAAAAAAAAAAAAAAAAAAAAAAAAAAAAAAAAAAAAAAAAAAAAAAAAAAAAAAAAAAAAAAAAAAAAAAAAAAAAAAAAAAAAAAAAAAAAAAAAAAAAAAAAAAAAAAAAAAAAAAAAAAAAAAAAAAAAAAAAAAAAAAAAAAAAAAAAAAAAAAAAAAAAAAAAAAAAAAAAAAAAAAAAAAAAAAAAAAAAAAAAAAAAAAAAAAAAAAAAAAAAAAAAAAAAAAAAAAAAAAAAAAAAAAAAAAAAAAAAAAAAAAAAAAAAAAAAAAAAAAAAAAAAAAAAAAAAAAAAAAAAAAAAAAAAAAAAAAAAAAAAAAAAAAAAAAAAAAAAAAAAAAAAAAAAAAAAAAAAAAAAAAAAAAAAAAAAAAAAAAAAAAAAAAAAAAAAAAAAAAAAAAAAAAAAAAAAAAAAAAAAAAAAAAAAAAAAAAAAAAAAAAAAAAAAAAAAAAAAAAAAAAAAAAAAAAAAAAAAAAAAAAAAAAAAAAAAAAAAAAAAAAAAAAAAAAAAAAAAAAAAAAAAAAAAAAAAAAAAAAAAAAAAAAAAAAAAAAAAAAAAAAAAAAAAAAAAAAAAAAAAAAAAAAAAAAAAAAAAAAAAAAAAAAAAAAAAAAAAAAAAAAAAAAAAAAAAAAAAAAAAAAAAAAAAAAAAAAAAAAAAAAAAAAAAAAAAAAAAAAAAAAAAAAAAAAAAAAAAAAAAAAAAAAAAAAAAAAAAAAAAAAAAAAAAAAAAAAAAAAAAAAAAAAAAAAAAAAAAAAAAAAAAAAAAAAAAAAAAAAAAAAAAAAAAAAAAAAAAAAAAAAAAAAAAAAAAAAAAAAAAAAAAAAAAAAAAAAAAAAAAAAAAAAAAAAAAAAAAAAAAAAAAAAAAAAAAAAAAAAAAAAAAAAAAAAAAAAAAAAAAAAAAAAAAAAAAAAAAAAAAAAAAAAAAAAAAAAAAAAAAAAAAAAAAAAAAAAAAAAAAAAAAAAAAAAAAAAAAAAAAAAAAAAAAAAAAAAAAAAAAAAAAAAAAAAAAAAAAAAAAAAAAAAAAAAAAAAAAAAAAAAAAAAAAAAAAAAAAAAAAAAAAAAAAAAAAAAAAAAAAAAAAAAAAAAAAAAAAAAAAAAAAAAAAAAAAAAAAAAAAAAAAAAAAAAAAAAAAAAAAAAAAAAAAAAAAAAAAAAAAAAAAAAAAAAAAAAAAAAAAAAAAAAAAAAAAAAAAAAAAAAAAAAAAAAAAAAAAAAAAAAAAAAAAAAAAAAAAAAAAAAAAAAAAAAAAAAAAAAAAAAAAAAAAAAAAAAAAAAAAAAAAAAAAAAAAAAAAAAAAAAAAAAAAAAAAAAAAAAAAAAAAAAAAAAAAAAAAAAAAAAAAAAAAAAAAAAAAAAAAAAAAAAAAAAAAAAAAAAAAAAAAAAAAAAAAAAAAAAAAAAAAAAAAAAAAAAAAAAAAAAAAAAAAAAAAAAAAAAAAAAAAAAAAAAAAAAAAAAAAAAAAAAAAAAAAAAAAAAAAAAAAAAAAAAAAAAAAAAAAAAAAAAAAAAAAAAAAAAAAAAAAAAAAAAAAAAAAAAAAAAAAAAAAAAAAAAAAAAAAAAAAAAAAAAAAAAAAAAAAAAAAAAAAAAAAAAAAAAAAAAAAAAAAAAAAAAAAAAAAAAAAAAAAAAAAAAAAAAAAAAAAAAAAAAAAAAAAAAAAAAAAAAAAAAAAAAAAAAAAAAAAAAAAAAAAAAAAAAAAAAAAAAAAAAAAAAAAAAAAAAAAAAAAAAAAAAAAAAAAAAAAAAAAAAAAAAAAAAAAAAAAAAAAAAAAAAAAAAAAAAAAAAAAAAAAAAAAAAAAAAAAAAAAAAAAAAAAAAAAAAAAAAAAAAAAAAAAAAAAAAAAAAAAAAAAAAAAAAAAAAAAAAAAAAAAAAAAAAAAAAAAAAAAAAAAAAAAAAAAAAAAAAAAAAAAAAAAAAAAAAAAAAAAAAAAAAAAAAAAAAAAAAAAAAAAAAAAAAAAAAAAAAAAAAAAAAAAAAAAAAAAAAAAAAAAAAAAAAAAAAAAAAAAAAAAAAAAAAAAAAAAAAAAAAAAAAAAAAAAAAAAAAAAAAAAAAAAAAAAAAAAAAAAAAAAAAAAAAAAAAAAAAAAAAAAAAAAAAAAAAAAAAAAAAAAAAAAAAAAAAAAAAAAAAAAAAAAAAAAAAAAAAAAAAAAAAAAAAAAAAAAAAAAAAAAAAAAAAAAAAAAAAAAAAAAAAAAAAAAAAAAAAAAAAAAAAAAAAAAAAAAAAAAAAAAAAAAAAAAAAAAAAAAAAAAAAAAAAAAAAAAAAAAAAAAAAAAAAAAAAAAAAAAAAAAAAAAAAAAAAAAAAAAAAAAAAAAAAAAAAAAAAAAAAAAAAAAAAAAAAAAAAAAAAAAAAAAAAAAAAAAAAAAAAAAAAAAAAAAAAAAAAAAAAAAAAAAAAAAAAAAAAAAAAAAAAAAAAAAAAAAAAAAAAAAAAAAAAAAAAAAAAAAAAAAAAAAAAAAAAAAAAAAAAAAAAAAAAAAAAAAAAAAAAAAAAAAAAAAAAAAAAAAAAAAAAAAAAAAAAAAAAAAAAAAAAAAAAAAAAAAAAAAAAAAAAAAAAAAAAAAAAAAAAAAAAAAAAAAAAAAAAAAAAAAAAAAAAAAAAAAAAAAAAAAAAAAAAAAAAAAAAAAAAAAAAAAAAAAAAAAAAAAAAAAAAAAAAAAAAAAAAAAAAAAAAAAAAAAAAAAAAAAAAAAAAAAAAAAAAAAAAAAAAAAAAAAAAAAAAAAAAAAAAAAAAAAAAAAAAAAAAAAAAAAAAAAAAAAAAAAAAAAAAAAAAAAAAAAAAAAAAAAAAAAAAAAAAAAAAAAAAAAAAAAAAAAAAAAAAAAAAAAAAAAAAAAAAAAAAAAAAAAAAAAAAAAAAAAAAAAAAAAAAAAAAAAAAAAAAAAAAAAAAAAAAAAAAAAAAAAAAAAAAAAAAAAAAAAAAAAAAAAAAAAAAAAAAAAAAAAAAAAAAAAAAAAAAAAAAAAAAAAAAAAAAAAAAAAAAAAAAAAAAAAAAAAAAAAAAAAAAAAAAAAAAAAAAAAAAAAAAAAAAAAAAAAAAAAAAAAAAAAAAAAAAAAAAAAAAAAAAAAAAAAAAAAAAAAAAAAAAAAAAAAAAAAAAAAAAAAAAAAAAAAAAAAAAAAAAAAAAAAAAAAAAAAAAAAAAAAAAAAAAAAAAAAAAAAAAAAAAAAAAAAAAAAAAAAAAAAAAAAAAAAAAAAAAAAAAAAAAAAAAAAAAAAAAAAAAAAAAAAAAAAAAAAAAAAAAAAAAAAAAAAAAAAAAAAAAAAAAAAAAAAAAAAAAAAAAAAAAAAAAAAAAAAAAAAAAAAAAAAAAAAAAAAAAAAAAAAAAAAAAAAAAAAAAAAAAAAAAAAAAAAAAAAAAAAAAAAAAAAAAAAAAAAAAAAAAAAAAAAAAAAAAAAAAAAAAAAAAAAAAAAAAAAAAAAAAAAAAAAAAAAAAAAAAAAAAAAAAAAAAAAAAAAAAAAAAAAAAAAAAAAAAAAAAAAAAAAAAAAAAAAAAAAAAAAAAAAAAAAAAAAAAAAAAAAAAAAAAAAAAAAAAAAAAAAAAAAAAAAAAAAAAAAAAAAAAAAAAAAAAAAAAAAAAAAAAAAAAAAAAAAAAAAAAAAAAAAAAAAAAAAAAAAAAAAAAAAAAAAAAAAAAAAAAAAAAAAAAAAAAAAAAAAAAAAAAAAAAAAAAAAAAAAAAAAAAAAAAAAAAAAAAAAAAAAAAAAAAAAAAAAAAAAAAAAAAAAAAAAAAAAAAAAAAAAAAAAAAAAAAAAAAAAAAAAAAAAAAAAAAAAAAAAAAAAAAAAAAAAAAAAAAAAAAAAAAAAAAAAAAAAAAAAAAAAAAAAAAAAAAAAAAAAAAAAAAAAAAAAAAAAAAAAAAAAAAAAAAAAAAAAAAAAAAAAAAAAAAAAAAAAAAAAAAAAAAAAAAAAAAAAAAAAAAAAAAAAAAAAAAAAAAAAAAAAAAAAAAAAAAAAAAAAAAAAAAAAAAAAAAAAAAAAAAAAAAAAAAAAAAAAAAAAAAAAAAAAAAAAAAAAAAAAAAAAAAAAAAAAAAAAAAAAAAAAAAAAAAAAAAAAAAAAAAAAAAAAAAAAAAAAAAAAAAAAAAAAAAAAAAAAAAAAAAAAAAAAAAAAAAAAAAAAAAAAAAAAAAAAAAAAAAAAAAAAAAAAAAAAAAAAAAAAAAAAAAAAAAAAAAAAAAAAAAAAAAAAAAAAAAAAAAAAAAAAAAAAAAAAAAAAAAAAAAAAAAAAAAAAAAAAAAAAAAAAAAAAAAAAAAAAAAAAAAAAAAAAAAAAAAAAAAAAAAAAAAAAAAAAAAAAAAAAAAAAAAAAAAAAAAAAAAAAAAAAAAAAAAAAAAAAAAAAAAAAAAAAAAAAAAAAAAAAAAAAAAAAAAAAAAAAAAAAAAAAAAAAAAAAAAAAAAAAAAAAAAAAAAAAAAAAAAAAAAAAAAAAAAAAAAAAAAAAAAAAAAAAAAAAAAAAAAAAAAAAAAAAAAAAAAAAAAAAAAAAAAAAAAAAAAAAAAAAAAAAAAAAAAAAAAAAAAAAAAAAAAAAAAAAAAAAAAAAAAAAAAAAAAAAAAAAAAAAAAAAAAAAAAAAAAAAAAAAAAAAAAAAAAAAAAAAAAAAAAAAAAAAAAAAAAAAAAAAAAAAAAAAAAAAAAAAAAAAAAAAAAAAAAAAAAAAAAAAAAAAAAAAAAAAAAAAAAAAAAAAAAAAAAAAAAAAAAAAAAAAAAAAAAAAAAAAAAAAAAAAAAAAAAAAAAAAAAAAAAAAAAAAAAAAAAAAAAAAAAAAAAAAAAAAAAAAAAAAAAAAAAAAAAAAAAAAAAAAAAAAAAAAAAAAAAAAAAAAAAAAAAAAAAAAAAAAAAAAAAAAAAAAAAAAAAAAAAAAAAAAAAAAAAAAAAAAAAAAAAAAAAAAAAAAAAAAAAAAAAAAAAAAAAAAAAAAAAAAAAAAAAAAAAAAAAAAAAAAAAAAAAAAAAAAAAAAAAAAAAAAAAAAAAAAAAAAAAAAAAAAAAAAAAAAAAAAAAAAAAAAAAAAAAAAAAAAAAAAAAAAAAAAAAAAAAAAAAAAAAAAAAAAAAAAAAAAAAAAAAAAAAAAAAAAAAAAAAAAAAAAAAAAAAAAAAAAAAAAAAAAAAAAAAAAAAAAAAAAAAAAAAAAAAAAAAAAAAAAAAAAAAAAAAAAAAAAAAAAAAAAAAAAAAAAAAAAAAAAAAAAAAAAAAAAAAAAAAAAAAAAAAAAAAAAAAAAAAAAAAAAAAAAAAAAAAAAAAAAAAAAAAAAAAAAAAAAAAAAAAAAAAAAAAAAAAAAAAAAAAAAAAAAAAAAAAAAAAAAAAAAAAAAAAAAAAAAAAAAAAAAAAAAAAAAAAAAAAAAAAAAAAAAAAAAAAAAAAAAAAAAAAAAAAAAAAAAAAAAAAAAAAAAAAAAAAAAAAAAAAAAAAAAAAAAAAAAAAAAAAAAAAAAAAAAAAAAAAAAAAAAAAAAAAAAAAAAAAAAAAAAAAAAAAAAAAAAAAAAAAAAAAAAAAAAAAAAAAAAAAAAAAAAAAAAAAAAAAAAAAAAAAAAAAAAAAAAAAAAAAAAAAAAAAAAAAAAAAAAAAAAAAAAAAAAAAAAAAAAAAAAAAAAAAAAAAAAAAAAAAAAAAAAAAAAAAAAAAAAAAAAAAAAAAAAAAAAAAAAAAAAAAAAAAAAAAAAAAAAAAAAAAAAAAAAAAAAAAAAAAAAAAAAAAAAAAAAAAAAAAAAAAAAAAAAAAAAAAAAAAAAAAAAAAAAAAAAAAAAAAAAAAAAAAAAAAAAAAAAAAAAAAAAAAAAAAAAAAAAAAAAAAAAAAAAAAAAAAAAAAAAAAAAAAAAAAAAAAAAAAAAAAAAAAAAAAAAAAAAAAAAAAAAAAAAAAAAAAAAAAAAAAAAAAAAAAAAAAAAAAAAAAAAAAAAAAAAAAAAAAAAAAAAAAAAAAAAAAAAAAAAAAAAAAAAAAAAAAAAAAAAAAAAAAAAAAAAAAAAAAAAAAAAAAAAAAAAAAAAAAAAAAAAAAAAAAAAAAAAAAAAAAAAAAAAAAAAAAAAAAAAAAAAAAAAAAAAAAAAAAAAAAAAAAAAAAAAAAAAAAAAAAAAAAAAAAAAAAAAAAAAAAAAAAAAAAAAAAAAAAAAAAAAAAAAAAAAAAAAAAAAAAAAAAAAAAAAAAAAAAAAAAAAAAAAAAAAAAAAAAAAAAAAAAAAAAAAAAAAAAAAAAAAAAAAAAAAAAAAAAAAAAAAAAAAAAAAAAAAAAAAAAAAAAAAAAAAAAAAAAAAAAAAAAAAAAAAAAAAAAAAAAAAAAAAAAAAAAAAAAAAAAAAAAAAAAAAAAAAAAAAAAAAAAAAAAAAAAAAAAAAAAAAAAAAAAAAAAAAAAAAAAAAAAAAAAAAAAAAAAAAAAAAAAAAAAAAAAAAAAAAAAAAAAAAAAAAAAAAAAAAAAAAAAAAAAAAAAAAAAAAAAAAAAAAAAAAAAAAAAAAAAAAAAAAAAAAAAAAAAAAAAAAAAAAAAAAAAAAAAAAAAAAAAAAAAAAAAAAAAAAAAAAAAAAAAAAAAAAAAAAAAAAAAAAAAAAAAAAAAAAAAAAAAAAAAAAAAAAAAAAAAAAAAAAAAAAAAAAAAAAAAAAAAAAAAAAAAAAAAAAAAAAAAAAAAAAAAAAAAAAAAAAAAAAAAAAAAAAAAAAAAAAAAAAAAAAAAAAAAAAAAAAAAAAAAAAAAAAAAAAAAAAAAAAAAAAAAAAAAAAAAAAAAAAAAAAAAAAAAAAAAAAAAAAAAAAAAAAAAAAAAAAAAAAAAAAAAAAAAAAAAAAAAAAAAAAAAAAAAAAAAAAAAAAAAAAAAAAAAAAAAAAAAAAAAAAAAAAAAAAAAAAAAAAAAAAAAAAAAAAAAAAAAAAAAAAAAAAAAAAAAAAAAAAAAAAAAAAAAAAAAAAAAAAAAAAAAAAAAAAAAAAAAAAAAAAAAAAAAAAAAAAAAAAAAAAAAAAAAAAAAAAAAAAAAAAAAAAAAAAAAAAAAAAAAAAAAAAAAAAAAAAAAAAAAAAAAAAAAAAAAAAAAAAAAAAAAAAAAAAAAAAAAAAAAAAAAAAAAAAAAAAAAAAAAAAAAAAAAAAAAAAAAAAAAAAAAAAAAAAAAAAAAAAAAAAAAAAAAAAAAAAAAAAAAAAAAAAAAAAAAAAAAAAAAAAAAAAAAAAAAAAAAAAAAAAAAAAAAAAAAAAAAAAAAAAAAAAAAAAAAAAAAAAAAAAAAAAAAAAAAAAAAAAAAAAAAAAAAAAAAAAAAAAAAAAAAAAAAAAAAAAAAAAAAAAAAAAAAAAAAAAAAAAAAAAAAAAAAAAAAAAAAAAAAAAAAAAAAAAAAAAAAAAAAAAAAAAAAAAAAAAAAAAAAAAAAAAAAAAAAAAAAAAAAAAAAAAAAAAAAAAAAAAAAAAAAAAAAAAAAAAAAAAAAAAAAAAAAAAAAAAAAAAAAAAAAAAAAAAAAAAAAAAAAAAAAAAAAAAAAAAAAAAAAAAAAAAAAAAAAAAAAAAAAAAAAAAAAAAAAAAAAAAAAAAAAAAAAAAAAAAAAAAAAAAAAAAAAAAAAAAAAAAAAAAAAAAAAAAAAAAAAAAAAAAAAAAAAAAAAAAAAAAAAAAAAAAAAAAAAAAAAAAAAAAAAAAAAAAAAAAAAAAAAAAAAAAAAAAAAAAAAAAAAAAAAAAAAAAAAAAAAAAAAAAAAAAAAAAAAAAAAAAAAAAAAAAAAAAAAAAAAAAAAAAAAAAAAAAAAAAAAAAAAAAAAAAAAAAAAAAAAAAAAAAAAAAAAAAAAAAAAAAAAAAAAAAAAAAAAAAAAAAAAAAAAAAAAAAAAAAAAAAAAAAAAAAAAAAAAAAAAAAAAAAAAAAAAAAAAAAAAAAAAAAAAAAAAAAAAAAAAAAAAAAAAAAAAAAAAAAAAAAAAAAAAAAAAAAAAAAAAAAAAAAAAAAAAAAAAAAAAAAAAAAAAAAAAAAAAAAAAAAAAAAAAAAAAAAAAAAAAAAAAAAAAAAAAAAAAAAAAAAAAAAAAAAAAAAAAAAAAAAAAAAAAAAAAAAAAAAAAAAAAAAAAAAAAAAAAAAAAAAAAAAAAAAAAAAAAAAAAAAAAAAAAAAAAAAAAAAAAAAAAAAAAAAAAAAAAAAAAAAAAAAAAAAAAAAAAAAAAAAAAAAAAAAAAAAAAAAAAAAAAAAAAAAAAAAAAAAAAAAAAAAAAAAAAAAAAAAAAAAAAAAAAAAAAAAAAAAAAAAAAAAAAAAAAAAAAAAAAAAAAAAAAAAAAAAAAAAAAAAAAAAAAAAAAAAAAAAAAAAAAAAAAAAAAAAAAAAAAAAAAAAAAAAAAAAAAAAAAAAAAAAAAAAAAAAAAAAAAAAAAAAAAAAAAAAAAAAAAAAAAAAAAAAAAAAAAAAAAAAAAAAAAAAAAAAAAAAAAAAAAAAAAAAAAAAAAAAAAAAAAAAAAAAAAAAAAAAAAAAAAAAAAAAAAAAAAAAAAAAAAAAAAAAAAAAAAAAAAAAAAAAAAAAAAAAAAAAAAAAAAAAAAAAAAAAAAAAAAAAAAAAAAAAAAAAAAAAAAAAAAAAAAAAAAAAAAAAAAAAAAAAAAAAAAAAAAAAAAAAAAAAAAAAAAAAAAAAAAAAAAAAAAAAAAAAAAAAAAAAAAAAAAAAAAAAAAAAAAAAAAAAAAAAAAAAAAAAA
Organism: Ascaris suum; assembly: GCA_013433145.1. NCBI lineage: Eukaryota > Metazoa > Nematoda > Chromadorea > Rhabditida > Ascarididae > Ascaris > Ascaris suum. The sequence continues at coordinate 35,662 of JACCHR010000037.1, forward strand.
AAAAAAAAAAAAAAAAAAAAAAAAAAAAAAAAAAAAAAAAAAAAAAAAAAAAAAAAAAAAAAAAAAAAAAAAAAAAAAAAAAAAAAAAAAAAAAAAAAAAAAAAAAAAAAAAAAAAAAAAAAAAAAAAAAAAAAAAAAAAAAAAAAAAAAAAAAAAAAAAAAAAAAAAAAAAAAAAAAAAAAAAAAAAAAAAAAAAAAAAAAAAAAAAAAAAAAAAAAAAAAAAAAAAAAAAAAAAAAAAAAAAAAAAAAAAAAAAAAAAAAAAAAAAAAAAAAAAAAAAAAAAAAAAAAAAAAAAAAAAAAAAAAAAAAAAAAAAAAAAAAAAAAAAAAAAAAAAAAAAAAAAAAAAAAAAAAAAAAAAAAAAAAAAAAAAAAAAAAAAAAAAAAAAAAAAAAAAAAAAAAAAAAAAAAAAAAAAAAAAAAAAAAAAAAAAAAAAAAAAAAAAAAAAAAAAAAAAAAAAAAAAAAAAAAAAAAAAAAAAAAAAAAAAAAAAAAAAAAAAAAAAAAAAAAAAAAAAAAAAAAAAAAAAAAAAAAAAAAAAAAAAAAAAAAAAAAAAAAAAAAAAAAAAAAAAAAAAAAAAAAAAAAAAAAAAAAAAAAAAAAAAAAAAAAAAAAAAAAAAAAAAAAAAAAAAAAAAAAAAAAAAAAAAAAAAAAAAAAAAAAAAAAAAAAAAAAAAAAAAAAAAAAAAAAAAAAAAAAAAAAAAAAAAAAAAAAAAAAAAAAAAAAAAAAAAAAAAAAAAAAAAAAAAAAAAAAAAAAAAAAAAAAAAAAAAAAAAAAAAAAAAAAAAAAAAAAAAAAAAAAAAAAAAAAAAAAAAAAAAAAAAAAAAAAAAAAAAAAAAAAAAAAAAAAAAAAAAAAAAAAAAAAAAAAAAAAAAAAAAAAAAAAAAAAAAAAAAAAAAAAAAAAAAAAAAAAAAAAAAAAAAAAAAAAAAAAAAAAAAAAAAAAAAAAAAAAAAAAAAAAAAAAAAAAAAAAAAAAAAAAAAAAAAAAAAAAAAAAAAAAAAAAAAAAAAAAAAAAAAAAAAAAAAAAAAAAAAAAAAAAAAAAAAAAAAAAAAAAAAAAAAAAAAAAAAAAAAAAAAAAAAAAAAAAAAAAAAAAAAAAAAAAAAAAAAAAAAAAAAAAAAAAAAAAAAAAAAAAAAAAAAAAAAAAAAAAAAAAAAAAAAAAAAAAAAAAAAAAAAAAAAAAAAAAAAAAAAAAAAAAAAAAAAAAAAAAAAAAAAAAAAAAAAAAAAAAAAAAAAAAAAAAAAAAAAAAAAAAAAAAAAAAAAAAAAAAAAAAAAAAAAAAAAAAAAAAAAAAAAAAAAAAAAAAAAAAAAAAAAAAAAAAAAAAAAAAAAAAAAAAAAAAAAAAAAAAAAAAAAAAAAAAAAAAAAAAAAAAAAAAAAAAAAAAAAAAAAAAAAAAAAAAAAAAAAAAAAAAAAAAAAAAAAAAAAAAAAAAAAAAAAAAAAAAAAAAAAAAAAAAAAAAAAAAAAAAAAAAAAAAAAAAAAAAAAAAAAAAAAAAAAAAAAAAAAAAAAAAAAAAAAAAAAAAAAAAAAAAAAAAAAAAAAAAAAAAAAAAAAAAAAAAAAAAAAAAAAAAAAAAAAAAAAAAAAAAAAAAAAAAAAAAAAAAAAAAAAAAAAAAAAAAAAAAAAAAAAAAAAAAAAAAAAAAAAAAAAAAAAAAAAAAAAAAAAAAAAAAAAAAAAAAAAAAAAAAAAAAAAAAAAAAAAAAAAAAAAAAAAAAAAAAAAAAAAAAAAAAAAAAAAAAAAAAAAAAAAAAAAAAAAAAAAAAAAAAAAAAAAAAAAAAAAAAAAAAAAAAAAAAAAAAAAAAAAAAAAAAAAAAAAAAAAAAAAAAAAAAAAAAAAAAAAAAAAAAAAAAAAAAAAAAAAAAAAAAAAAAAAAAAAAAAAAAAAAAAAAAAAAAAAAAAAAAAAAAAAAAAAAAAAAAAAAAAAAAAAAAAAAAAAAAAAAAAAAAAAAAAAAAAAAAAAAAAAAAAAAAAAAAAAAAAAAAAAAAAAAAAAAAAAAAAAAAAAAAAAAAAAAAAAAAAAAAAAAAAAAAAAAAAAAAAAAAAAAAAAAAAAAAAAAAAAAAAAAAAAAAAAAAAAAAAAAAAAAAAAAAAAAAAAAAAAAAAAAAAAAAAAAAAAAAAAAAAAAAAAAAAAAAAAAAAAAAAAAAAAAAAAAAAAAAAAAAAAAAAAAAAAAAAAAAAAAAAAAAAAAAAAAAAAAAAAAAAAAAAAAAAAAAAAAAAAAAAAAAAAAAAAAAAAAAAAAAAAAAAAAAAAAAAAAAAAAAAAAAAAAAAAAAAAAAAAAAAAAAAAAAAAAAAAAAAAAAAAAAAAAAAAAAAAAAAAAAAAAAAAAAAAAAAAAAAAAAAAAAAAAAAAAAAAAAAAAAAAAAAAAAAAAAAAAAAAAAAAAAAAAAAAAAAAAAAAAAAAAAAAAAAAAAAAAAAAAAAAAAAAAAAAAAAAAAAAAAAAAAAAAAAAAAAAAACAAAAAAAAAAAAAAAAAAAAAAAAAAAAAAAAAAAAAAAAAAAAAAAAAAAAAAAAAAAAAAAAAAAAAAAAAAAAAAAAAAAAAAAAAAAAAAAAAAAAAAAAAAAAAAAAAAAAAAAAAAAAAAAAAAAAAAAAAAAAAAAAAAAAAAAAAAAAAAAAAAAAAAAAAAAAAAAAAAAAAAAAAAAAAAAAAAAAAAAAAAAAAAAAAAAAAAAAAAAAAAAAAAAAAAAAAAAAAAAAAAAAAAAAAAAAAAAAAAAAAAAAAAAAAAAAAAAAAAAAAAAAAAAAAAAAAAAAAAAAAAAAAAAAAAAAAAAAAAAAAAAAAAAAAAAAAAAAAAAAAAAAAAAAAAAAAAAAAAAAAAAAAAAAAAAAAAAAAAAAAAAAAAAAAAAAAAAAAAAAAAAAAAAAAAAAAAAAAAAAAAAAAAAAAAAAAAAAAAAAAAAAAAAAAAAAAAAAAAAAAAAAAAAAAAAAAAAAAAAAAAAAAAAAAAAAAAAAAAAAAAAAAAAAAAAAAAAAAAAAAAAAAAAAAAAAAAAAAAAAAAAAAAAAAAAAAAAAAAAAAAAAAAAAAAAAAAAAAAAAAAAAAAAAAAAAAAAAAAAAAAAAAAAAAAAAAAAAAAAAAAAAAAAAAAAAAAAAAAAAAAAAAAAAAAAAAAAAAAAAAAAAAAAAAAAAAAAAAAAAAAAAAAAAAAAAAAAAAAAAAAAAAAAAAAAAAAAAAAAAAAAAAAAAAAAAAAAAAAAAAAAAAAAAAAAAAAAAAAAAAAAAAAAAAAAAAAAAAAAAAAAAAAAAAAAAAAAAAAAAAAAAAAAAAAAAAAAAAAAAAAAAAAAAAAAAAAAAAAAAAAAAAAAAAAAAAAAAAAAAAAAAAAAAAAAAAAAAAAAAAAAAAAAAAAAAAAAAAAAAAAAAAAAAAAAAAAAAAAAAAAAAAAAAAAAAAAAAAAAAAAAAAAAAAAAAAAAAAAAAAAAAAAAAAAAAAAAAAAAAAAAAAAAAAAAAAAAAAAAAAAAAAAAAAAAAAAAAAAAAAAAAAAAAAAAAAAAAAAAAAAAAAAAAAAAAAAAAAAAAAAAAAAAAAAAAAAAAAAAAAAAAAAAAAAAAAAAAAAAAAAAAAAAAAAAAAAAAAAAAAAAAAAAAAAAAAAAAAAAAAAAAAAAAAAAAAAAAAAAAAAAAAAAAAAAAAAAAAAAAAAAAAAAAAAAAAAAAAAAAAAAAAAAAAAAAAAAAAAAAAAAAAAAAAAAAAAAAAAAAAAAAAAAAAAAAAAAAAAAAAAAAAAAAAAAAAAAAAAAAAAAAAAAAAAAAAAAAAAAAAAAAAAAAAAAAAAAAAAAAAAAAAAAAAAAAAAAAAAAAAAAAAAAAAAAAAAAAAAAAAAAAAAAAAAAAACAAAAAAAAAAAAAAAAAAAAAAAAAAAAAAAAAAAAAAAAAAAAAAAAAAAAAAAAAAAAAAAAAAAAAAAAAAAAAAAAAAAAAAAAAAAAAAAAAAAAAAAAAAAAAAAAAAAAAAAAAAAAAAAAAAAAAAAAAAAAAAAAAAAAAAAAAAAAAAAAAAAAAAAAAAAAAAAAAAAAAAAAAAAAAAAAAAAAAAAAAAAAAAAAAAAAAAAAAAAAAAAAAAAAAAAAAAAAAAAAAAAAAAAAAAAAAAAAAAAAAAAAAAAAAAAAAAAAAAAAAAAAAAAAAAAAAAAAAAAAAAAAAAAAAAAAAAAAAAAAAAAAAAAAAAAAAAAAAAAAAAAAAAAAAAAAAAAAAAAAAAAAAAAAAAAAAAAAAAAAAAAAAAAAAAAAAAAAAAAAAAAAAAAAAAAAAAAAAAAAAAAAAAAAAAAAAAAAAAAAAAAAAAAAAAAAAAAAAAAAAAAAAAAAAAAAAAAAAAAAAAAAAAAAAAAAAAAAAAAAAAAAAAAAAAAAAAAAAAAAAAAAAAAAAAAAAAAAAAAAAAAAAAAAAAAAAAAAAAAAAAAAAAAAAAAAAAACAAAAAAAAAAAAAAAAAAAAAAAAAAAAAAAAAAAAAAAAAAAAAAAAAAAAAAAAAAAAAAAAAAAAAAAAAAAAAAAAAAAAAAAAAAAAAAAAAAAAAAAAAAAAAAAAAAAAAAAAAAAAAAAAAAAAAAAAAAAAAAAAAAAAAAAAAAAAAAAAAAAAAAAAAAAAAAAAAAAAAAAAAAAAAAAAAAAAAAAAAAAAAAAAAAAAAAAAAAAAAAAAAAAAAAAAAAAAAAAAAAAAAAAAAAAAAAAAAAAAAAAAAAAAAAAAAAAAAAAAAAAAAAAAAAAAAAAAAAAAAAAAAAAAAAAAAAAAAAAAAAAAAAAAAAAAAAAAAAAAAAAAAAAAAAAAAAAAAAAAAAAAAAAAAAAAAAAAAAAAAAAAAAAAAAAAAAAAAAAAAAAAAAAAAAAAAAAAAAAAAAAAAAAAAAAAAAAAAAAAAAAAAAAAAAAAAAAAAAAAAAAAAAAAAAAAAAAAAAAAAAAAAAAAAAAAAAAAAAAAAAAAAAAAAAAAAAAAAAAAAAAAAAAAAAAAAAAAAAAAAAAAAAAAAAAAAAAAAAAAAAAAAAAAAAAAAAAAAAAAAAAAAAAAAAAAAAAAAAAAAAAAAAAAAAAAAAAAAAAAAAAAAAAAAAAAAAAAAAAAAAAAAAAAAAAAAAAAAAAAAAAAAAAAAAAAAAAAAAAAAAAAAAAAAAAAAAAAAAAAAAAAAAAAAAAAAAAAAAAAAAAAAAAAAAAAAAAAAAAAAAAAAAAAAAAAAAAAAAAAAAAAAAAAAAAAAAAAAAAAAAAAAAAAAAAAAAAAAAAAAAAAAAAAAAAAAAAAAAAAAAAAAAAAAAAAAAAAAAAAAAAAAAAAAAAAAAAAAAAAAAAAAAAAAAAAAAAAAAAAACAAAAAAAAAAAAAAAAAAAAAAAAAAAAAAAAAAAAAAAAAAAAAAAAAAAAAAAAAAAAAAAAAAAAAAAAAAAAAAAAAAAAAAAAAAAAAAAAAAAAAAAAAAAAAAAAAAAAAAAAAAAAAAAAAAAAAAAAAAAAAAAAAAAAAAAAAAAAAAAAAAAAAAAAAAAAAAAAAAAAAAAAAAAAAAAAAAAAAAAAAAAAAAAAAAAAAAAAAAAAAAAAAAAAAAAAAAAAAAAAAAAAAAAAAAAAAAAAAAAAAAAAAAAAAAAAAAAAAAAAAAAAAAAAAAAAAAAAAAAAAAAAAAAAAAAAAAAAAAAAAAAAAAAAAAAAAAAAAAAAAAAAAAAAAAAAAAAAAAAAAAAAAAAAAAAAAAAAAAAAAAAAAAAAAAAAAAAAAAAAAAAAAAAAAAAAAAAAAAAAAAAAAAAAAAAAAAAAAAAAAAAAAAAAAAAAAAAAAAAAAAAAAAAAAAAAAAAAAAAAAAAAAAAAAAAAAAAAAAAAAAAAAAAAAAAAAAAAAAAAAAAAAAAAAAAAAAAAAAAAAAAAAAAAAAAAAAAAAAAAAAAAAAAAAAAAAAAAAAAAAAAAAAAAAAAAAAAAAAAAAAAAAAAAAAAAAAAAAAAAAAAAAAAAAAAAAAAAAAAAAAAAAAAAAAAAAAAAAAAAAAAAAAAAAAAAAAAAAAAAAAAAAAAAAAAAAAAAAAAAAAAAAAACAAAAAAAAAAAAAAAAAAAAAAAAAAAAAAAAAAAAAAAAAAAAAAAAAAAAAAAAAAAAAAAAAAAAAAAAAAAAAAAAAAAAAAAAAAAAAAAAAAAAAAAAAAAAAAAAAAAAAAAAAAAAAAAAAAAAAAAAAAAAAAAAAAAAAAAAAAAAAAAAAAAAAAAAAAAAAAAAAAAAAAAAAAAAAAAAAAAAAAAAAAAAAAAAAAAAAAAAAAAAAAAAAAAAAAAAAAAAAAAAAAAAAAAAAAAAAAAAAAAAAAAAAAAAAAAAAAAAAAAAAAAAAAAAAAAAAAAAAAAAAAAAAAAAAAAAAAAAAAAAAAAAAAAAAAAAAAAAAAAAAAAAAAAAAAAAAAAAAAAAAAAAAAAAAAAAAAAAAAAAAAAAAAAAAAAAAAAAAAAAAAAAAAAAAAAAAAAAAAAAAAAAAAAAAAAAAAAAAAAAAAAAAAAAAAAAAAAAAAAAAAAAAAAAAAAAAAAAAAAAAAAAAAAAAAAAAAAAAAAAAAAAAAAAAAAAAAAAAAAAAAAAAAAAAAAAAAAAAAAAAAAAAAAAAAAAAAAAAAAAAAAAAAAAAAAAAAAAAAAAAAAAAAAAAAAAAAAAAAAAAAAAAAAAAAAAAAAAAAAAAAAAAAAAAAAAAAAAAAAAAAAAAAAAAAAAAAAAAAAAAAAAAAAAAAAAAAAAAAAAAAAAAAAAAAAAAAAAAAAAAAAAAAAAAAAAAAAAAAAAAAAAAAAAAAAAAAAAAAAAAAAAAAAAAAAAAAAAAAAAAAAAAAAAAAAAAAAAAAAAAAAAAAAAAAAAAAAAAAAAAAAAAAAAAAAAAAAAAAAAAAAAAAAAAAAAAAAAAAAAAAAAAAAAAAAAAAAAAAAAAAAAAAAAAAAAAAAAAAAAAAAAAAAAAAAAAAAAAAAAAAAAAAAAAAAAAAAAAAAAAAAAAAAAAAAAAAAAAAAAAAAAAAAAAAAAAAAAAAAAAAAAAAAAAAAAAAAAAAAAAAAAAAAAAAAAAAAAAAAAAAAAAAAAAAAAAAAAAAAAAAAAAAAAAAAAAAAAAAAAAAAAAAAAAAAAAAAAAAAAAAAAAAAAAAAAAAAAAAAAAAAAAAAAAAAAAAAAAAAAAAAAAAAAAAAAAACAAAAAAAAAAAAAAAAAAAAAAAAAAAAAAAAAAAAAAAAAAAAAAAAAAAAAAAAAAAAAAAAAAAAAAAAAAAAAAAACAAAAAAAAAAAAAAAAAAAAAAAAAAAAAAAAAAAAAAAAAAAAAAAAAAAAAAAAAAAAAAAAAAAAAAAAAAAAAAAAAAAAAAAAAAAAAAAAAAAAAAAAAAAAAAAAAAAAAAAAAAAAAAAAAAAAAAAAAAAAAAAAAAAAAAAAAAAAAAAAAAAAAAAAAAAAAAAAAAAAAAAAAAAAAAAAAAAAAAAAAAAAAAAAAAAAAAAAAAAAAAAAAAAAAACAAAAAAAAAAAAAAAAAAAAAAAAAAAAAAAAAAAAAAAAAAAAAAAAAAAAAAAAAAAAAAAAAAAAAAAAAAAAAAAAAAAAAAAAAAAAAAAAAAAAAAAAAAAAAAAAAAAAAAAAAAAAAAAAAAAAAAAAAAAAAAAAAAAAAAAAAAAAAAAAAAAAAAAAAAAAAAAAAAAAAAAAAAAAAAAAAAAAAAAAAAAAAAAAAAAAAAAAAAAAAAAAAAAAAAAAAAAAAAAAAAAAAAAAAAAAAAAAAAAAAAAAAAAAAAAAAAAAAAAAAAAAAAAAAAAAAAAAAAAAAAAAAAAAAAAAAAAAAAAAAAAAAAAAAAAAAAAAAAAAAAAAAAAAAAAAAAAAAAAAAAAAAAAAAAAAAAAAAAAAAAAAAAAAAAAAAAAAAAAAAAAAAAAAAAAAAAAAAAAAAAAAAAAAAAAAAAAAAAAAAAAAAAAAAAAAAAAAAAAAAAAAAAAAAAAAAAAAAAAAAAAAAAAAAAAAAAAAAAAAAAAAAAAAAAAAAAAAAACAAAAAAAAAAAAAAAAAAAAAAAAAAAAAAAAAAAAAAAAAAAAAAAAAAAAAAAAAAAAAAAAAAAAAAAAAAAAAAAAAAAAAAAAAAAAAAAAAAAAAAAAAAAAAAAAAAAAAAAAAAAAAAAAAAAAAAAAAAAAAAAAAAAAAAAAAAAAAAAAAAAAAAAAAAAAAAAAAAAAAAAAAAAAAAAAAAAAAAAAAAAAAAAAAAAAAAAAAAAAAAAAAAAAAAAAAAAAAAAAAAAAAAAAAAAAAAAAAAAAAAAAAAAAAAAAAAAAAAAAAAAAAAAAAAAAAAAAAAAAAAAAAAAAAAAAAAAAAAAAAAAAAAAAAAAAAAAAAAAAAAAAAAAAAAAAAAAAAAAAAAAAAAAAAAAAAAAAAAAAAAAAAAAAAAAAAAAAAAAAAAAAAAAAAAAAAAAAAAAAACAAAAAAAAAAAAAAAAAAAAAAAAAAAAAAAAAAAAAAAAAAAAAAAAAAAAAAAAAAAAAAAAAAAAAAAAAAAAAAAAAAAAAAAAAAAAAAAAAAAAAAAAAAAAAAAAAAAAAAAAAAAAAAAAAAAAAAAAAAAAAAAAAAAAAAAAAAAAAAAACAAAAAAAAAAAAAAAAAAAAAAAAAAAAAAAAAAAAAAACAAAAAAAAAAAAAAAAAAAAAAAAAAAAAAAAAAAAAAAAAAAAAAAAAAAAAAAAAAAAAAAAAAAAAAAAAAAAAAAAAAAAAAAAAAAAAAAAAAAAAAAAAAAAAAAAAAAAAAAAAAAAAAAAAAAAAAAAAAAAAAAAAAAAAAAAAAAAAAAAAAAAAAAAAAAAAAAAAAAAAAAAAAAAAAAAAAAAAAAAAAAAAAAAAAAAAAAAAAAAAAAAAAAAAAAAAAAAAAAAAAAAAAAAAAAAAAAAAAAAAAAAAAAAAAAAAAAAAAAAAAAAAAAAAAAAAAAAAAAAAAAACAAAAAAAAAAAAAAAAAAAAAAAAAAAAAAAAAAAAAAAAAAAAAAAAAAAAAAAAAAAAAAAAAAAAAAAAAAAAAAAAAAAAAAAAAAAAAAAAAAAAAAAAAAAAAAAAAAAAAAAAAAAAAAAAAAAAAAAAAAAAAAAAAAAAAAAAAAAAAAAACAAAAAAAAAAAAAAAAAAAAAAAAAAAAAAAAAAAAAAAAAAAAAAAAAAAAAAAAAAAAAAAAAAAAAAAAAAAAAAAAAAAAAAAAAAAAAAAAAAAAAAAAAAAAAAAAAAAAAAAAAAAAAAAAAAAAAAAAAAAAAAAAAAAAAAAAAAACAAAAAAAAAAAAAAAAAAAAAAAAAAAAAAAAAAAAAAAAAACAAAAAAAAAAAAAAAAAAAAAAAAAAAAAAAAAAAAAAAAAAAAAAAAAAAAAAAAAAAAAAAAAAAAAAAAAAAAAAAAAAAAAAAAAAAAAAAAAAAAAAAAAAAAAAAAAAAAAAAAAAAAAAAAAAAAAAAAAAAAAAAAAAAAAAAAAAAAAAAAAAAAAAAAAAACAAAAAAAAAAAAAAAAAAAAAAAAAAAAAAAAAAAAAAAAAAAAAAAAAAAAAAAAAAAAAAAAAAAAAAAAAAAAAAAAAAAAAAAAAAAAAAAAAAAAAAAAAAAAAAAAAAAAAACAAAAAAAAAAAAAAAAAAAAAAAAAAAAAAAAAAAAAAAAAAAAAAAAAAAAAAAAAAAAAAAAAAAAAAAAAAAAAAAAAAAAAAAAAAAAAAAAAAAAAAAAAAACAAAAAAAAAAAAAAAAAAAAAAAAAAAAAAAAAAAAAAAAAAAAAAAAAAAAAAAAAAAAAAAAAAAAAAAAAAAAAAAAAAAAAAAAAAAAAAAAAAAAAAAAAAAAAAAAAAAAAAAAAAAAAAAAAAAAAAAACAAAAAAAAAAAAAAAACAAAAAAAAAAAAAAAAAAAAAAAAAAAAAAAAAAAAAAAAAAAAAAAAAAAAAAAAAAAAAAAAAAAAAAAAAAAAAAAAAAAACAAAAAAAAAAAAAAAAAAAAAAAAAAAAAAAAAAAAAAAAAAAAAAAAAAAAAAACAAAAAAAAAAAAAAAAAAAAAAAAAAAAAAAAAAAAAAAAAAAAAAAAAAAAAAAAAAAAAAAAAAAAAAAAAAAAAAAAAAAAAAAAAAAAAAAAAAAAAAAAAAAAAAAAAAAAAAAAAAAAAAAAACAAAAAAAAAAAAAAAAAAAAAAAAAAAAAAAAAAAAAAAAAAAAAAAAAAAAAAAAAAAAAAAAAAAAAAAAAAAAAAAAAAAAAAAAAAAAAAAAAAAAAAAAAAAAAAAAAAAAAAAAAAAAAAAAAAAAAAAAAAAAAAAACAAAAAAAAAAAAAAAAAAAAAAAAAAAAAAAAAAAAAAAAAAAAAAAAAAAAAAAAAAAAAAAAAAAAAAAAAAAAAAAAAAAAAAAAAAAAAAAAACAAAAAAAAAAAAAAAAAAAAAAAAAAAAAAAAAAAAAAAAAAAAAAAAAACAAAAAAAAAAAAAAAAAAAAAAAAAAAAAAAAAAAAAAAAAACAAAAAAAAAAACAAAAAAAAAAAAAAAAAAAAAAAAAAAAAAAAAAAAAAAAAAAAAAAAAAAAAAAAAAAAAAAAAAAAAAAAAAAAAAAAAAAAAAAAAAAAAAAAAAAAAAAAAAAAAAAAAAAAAAAAAAAAAAAAAAAAAAAAAAAAAAAAAAAAAAAAAAAAAAAAAAAAAAAAAAAAAAAAAAAAAAAAAAAAAAAAAAAAAAAAAAAAAAAAAAAAAAAAAAAAAAAAAAAAAAAAAAAAAAAAAAAAAAAAAAAAAAAAAAAAAAAAAAAAAAAAAAAAAAAAAAAAAAAAAAAAAAAAAAAAAAAAAAAAAAAAAAAAAAAAAAAAAAAAAAAAAAAAAACAAAAAAAAAAAAAAAAAAAAAAAAAAAAAAAAAAAAAAAAAAAAAAAAAACAAAAAAAAAAAAAAAAAAAAAAAAAAAAAAAAAAAAAAAAAAAAAAAAAAAAAAAAAAAAAAAAAAAAAAAAAAAAAAAAAAAAAAAAAAAAAAAAAAAAAAAAAAAAAAAAAAAAAAAAAAAAAAAAAAAAAAAAAAAAAAAAAAAAAAAAAAAAAAAAAAAAAAAAAAAAAAAAAAAAACAAAAAAAAAAAAAAAAAAAAAAAAAAAAAAAAAAAAAAAAAAAAAAAAAACAAAAAAAAAAAAAAAAAAAAAAAAAAAAAAAAAAAAAAAAAAAAAAAAAAAAAAAAAAAAAAAAAAAAAAAAAAAAAAAAAAAAAAAAAAAAAAAAAAAAAAAAAAAAAAAAAAAAAAAAAAAAAAAAAAAAAAAAAAAAAAAAAAAAAAAAAAAAAAAAAAAAAAAAAAAAAAAAAAAAAAAAAAAAAAAAAAAAAAAAAAAAAAAAAAAAAAAAAAAAAAAAAAAAAAAAAAAAAAAAAAAAAAAAACAAAAAAAAAAAAAAAAAAAAAACAAAAAAAAAAAAAAAAAAAAAAAAAAAAAAAAAAAAAAAAAAAAAAAAAAAAAAAAAAAAAAAAAAAAAAAAAAAAAAAAAAAAAAAAAAAAAAAAAAAAAAAAAAAAAAAAAAAAAAAAAAAAAAAAAAAAAAAAAAAAAAAAAAAAAAACAAAAAAAAAAAAAAAAAAAAAAAAAAAAAAAAAAAAAAAAAAAAAAAAAAAAAAAAAAAAAAAAAAAAAAAAAAAAAAAAAAAAAAAAAAAAAAAAAAAAAACAAAAAAAAAAAAAAAAAAAAAAAAAAAAAAAAAAAAAAAAAAAAAAAAAAAAAAAAAAAAAAAAAAAAAAAAAAAAAAAAAAAAAAAAAAAAAAAAAAAAAAAAAAAAAAAAAAAAAAAAAAAAAAAAAACAAAAAAAAAAAAAAAAAAAAAAAAAAAAAAAAAAAAAAAAAAAAAAAAAAAAAAAAAAAAAAAAAAAAAAAAAAAAAAAAAAAAAAAAAAAAAAAAAAAAAAAAAAAAAAAAAAAAAAAAAAAAAAAAAAAAAAAAAAAAAAAAAAAAAAAAAAAAAAAAAAAAAAAAAAAAAAAAAAAAAAAAAAAAAAAAAAAAAAAAAAAAAAAAAAAAAAAAAAAAAAAAAAAAAAAAAAAAAAAAAAAAAAAAAAAAAACAAAAAAAAAAAAAAAAAAAAAAAAAAAAAAAAAAAAAAAAAAAAAAAAAAAAAAAAAAAAAAAAAAAAAAAAAAAAAAAAAAAAAAAAAAAAAAAAAAAAAAAAACAAAAAAAAAAAAAAAAAAAAAACAAAAAAAAAAAAAAAAAAAAAAAAAAAAAAAAAAAAAAAAAAAAAAAAAAAAAAAAAAAAAAAAAAAAAAAAAAAAAAAAAAAAAAAAAAAAAAAAACAAAAAAAAAAAAAAAAAAAAAAAAAAAAAAAAAAAAAAAAAAAAAAAAAAAAAAAAAAAAAAAAAAAAAAAAAAAAAAAAAAAAAAAAAAAAAAAAAAAAAAAAAAAAAAAAAAAAAAAAAAAACAAAAAAAAAAAAAAAAAAAAAAAAAAAAAAAAAAAAAAAAAAAAAAAAAAAAAAAAAAAAAAAAAAAAAAAAAAAAAAAAAAAAAAAAAAAAAAAAAAAAAAAAAAAAAAAAAAAAAACAAAAAAAAAAAAAAAAAAAAAAAAAAAAAAAAAAAAAAAAAAAAAAAAAAAAAAAAAAAAAAAAAAAAAAAAAAAAAAAAAAAAAAAAAAAAAAAAAAAAAAAAAAAAAAAAAAAAAAAAAAAAAAAAAAAAAAAAAAAAAAAAAAAAAAAAAAAAAAAAAAAAAAAAAAAAAAAAAAAAAAAAAAAAAAAAAAAAAAAAAAAAAAAAAAAAAAAAAAAAAAAAAAAAAAAAAAAAAAAAAAAAAAAAAAAAAAAAAAAAAAAAAAAAAAAAAAAAAAAAAAAAAAAAAAAAAAAAAAAAAAAAAAAAAAAAAAAAAAAAAAAAAAAAAAAAAAAAAAAACAAAAAAAAAAAAAAAAAAAAAAAAAAAAAAAAAAAAAAAAAAAAAAAAAAAAAAAAAAAAAAAAAAAAAAAAAAAAAAAAAAAAAAAAAAAAAAAAAAAAAAAAAAAAAAAAAAAAAAAAAAAAAAAAAAAAAAAAAAAAAAAAAAAAAAAAAAAAAAAAAAAAAAAAAAAAAAAAAAAAAAAAAAAAAAAAAAAAAAAAAAAAAAAAAAAAAAAAAAAAAAAAAAAAAAAAAAAAAAAAAAAAAAAAAAAAAAAAAAAAAAAAAAAAAAAAAAAAAAAAAAAAAAAAAAAAAAAAAAAAAAAAAAAAAAAAAAAAAAAAAAAAAAAAAAAAAAAAAAAAAAAAAAAAAAAAAAAAAAAAAAAAAAAAAAAAAAAAAAAAAAAAAAAAAAAAAAAAAAAAAAAAAAAAAAAAAAAAAAAAAAAAAAAAAAAAAAAAAAAAAAAAAAAAAAAAAAAAAAAAAAAAAAAAAAAAAAAAAAAAAAAAAAAAAAAAAAAAAAAAAAAAAAAAAAAAAAAAAAAAAAAAAAAAAAAAAAAAAAAAAAAAAAAAAAAAAAAAAAAAAAAAAAAAAAAAAAAAAAAAAAAAAAAAAAAAAAAAAAAAAAAAAAAAAAAAAAAAAAAAAAAAAAAAAAAAAAAAAAAAAAAAAAAAAAAAAAAAAAAAAAAAAAAAAAAAAAAAAAAAAAAAAAAAAAAAAAAAAAAAAAAAAAAAAAAAAAAAAAAAAAAAAAAAAAAAAAAAAAAAAAAAAAAAAAAAAAAAAAAAAAAAAAAAAAAAAAAAAAAAAAAAAAAAAAAAAAAAAAAAAAAAAAAAAAAAAAAAAAAAAAAAAAAAAAAAAAAAAAAAAAAAAAAAAAAAAAAAATAAAAAAAAAAAAAAAAAAAAAAAAAAAAAAAAAAAAAAAAAAAAAAAAAAAAAAAAAAAAAAAAAAAAAAAAAAAAAAAAAAAAAAAAAAAAAAAAAAAAAAAAAAAAAAAAAAAAAAAAAAAAAAAAAAAAAAAAAAAAAAAAAAAAAAAAAAAAAAAAAAAAAAAAAAAAAAAAAAAAAAAAAAAAAAAAAAAAAAAAAAAAAAAAAAAAAAAAAAAAAAAAAAAAAAAAAAAAAAAAAAAAAAAAAAAAAAAAAAAAAAAAAAAAAAAAAAAAAAAAAAAAAAAAAAAAAAAAAAAAAAAAAAAAAAAAAAAAAAAAAAAAAAAAAAAAAAAAAAAAAAAAAAAAAAAAAAAAAAAAAAAAAAAAAAAAAAAAAAAAAAAAAAAAAAAAAAAAAAAAAAAAAAAAAAAAAAAAAAAAAAAAAAAAAAAAAAAAAAAAAAAAAAAAAAAAAAAAAAAAAAAAAAAAAAAAAAAAAAAAAAAAAAAAAAAAAAAAAAAAAAAAAAAAAAAAAAAAAAAAAAAAAAAAAAAAAAAAAAAAAAAAAAAAAAAAAAAAAAAAAAAAAAAAAAAAAAAAAAAAAAAAAAAAAAAAAAAAAAAAAAAAAAAAAAAAAAAAAAAAAAAAAAAAAAAAAAAAAAAAAAAAAAAAAAAAAAAAAAAAAAAAAAAAAAAAAAAAAAAAAAAAAAAAAAAAAAAAAAAAAAAAAAAAAAAAAAAAAAAAAAAAAAAAAAAAAAAAAAAAAAAAAAAAAAAAAAAAAAAAAAAAAAAAAAAAAAAAAAAAAAAAAAAAAAAAAAAAAAAAAAAAAAAAAAAAAAAAAAAAAAAAAAAAAAAAAAAAAAAAAAAAAAAAAAAAAAAAAAAAAAAAAAAAAAAAAAAAAAAAAAAAAAAAAAAAAAAAAAAAAAAAAAAAAAAAAAAAAAAAAAAAAAAAAAAAAAAAAAAAAAAAAAAAAAAAAAAAAAAAAAAAAAAAAAAAAAAAAAAAAAAAAAAAAAAAAAAAAAAAAAAAAAAAAAAAAAAAAAAAAAAAAAAAAAAAAAAAAAAAAAAAAAAAAAAAAAAAAAAAAAAAAAAAAAAAAAAAAAAAAAAAAAAAAAAAAAAAAAAAAAAAAAAAAAAAAAAAAAAAAAAAAAAAAAAAAAAAAAAAAAAAAAAAAAAAAAAAAAAAAAAAAAAAAAAAAAAAAAAAAAAAAAAAAAAAAAAAAAAAAAAAAAAAAAAAAAAAAAAAAAAAAAAAAAAAAAAAAAAAAAAAAAAAAAAAAAAAAAAAAAAAAAAAAAAAAAAAAAAAAAAAAAAAAAAAAAAAAAAAAAAAAAAAAAAAAAAAAAAAAAAAAAAAAAAAAAAAAAAAAAAAAAAAAAAAAAAAAAAAAAAAAAAAAAAAAAAAAAAAAAAAAAAAAAAAAAAAAAAAAAAAAAAAAAAAAAAAAAAAAAAAAAAAAAAAAAAAAAAAAAAAAAAAAAAAAAAAAAAAAAAAAAAAAAAAAAAAAAAAAAAAAAAAAAAAAAAAAAAAAAAAAAAAAAAAAAAAAAAAAAAAAAAAAAAAAAAAAAAAAAAAAAAAAAAAAAAAAAAAAAAAAAAAAAAAAAAAAAAAAAAAAAAAAAAAAAAAAAAAAAAAAAAAAAAAAAAAAAAAAAAAAAAAAAAAAAAAAAAAAAAAAAAAAAAAAAAAAAAAAAAAAAAAAAAAAAAAAAAAAAAAAAAAAAAAAAAAAAAAAAAAAAAAAAAAAAAAAAAAAAAAAAAAAAAAAAAAAAAAAAAAAAAAAAAAAAAAAAAAAAAAAAAAAAAAAAAAAAAAAAAAAAAAAAAAAAAAAAAAAAAAAAAAAAAAAAAAAAAAAAAAAAAAAAAAAAAAAAAAAAAAAAAAAAAAAAAAAAAAAAAAAAAAAAAAAAAAAAAAAAAAAAAAAAAAAAAAAAAAAAAAAAAAAAAAAAAAAAAAAAAAAAAAAAAAAAAAAAAAAAAAAAAAAAAAAAAAAAAAAAAAAAAAAAAAAAAAAAAAAAAAAAAAAAAAAAAAAAAAAAAAAAAAAAAAAAAAAAAAAAAAAAAAAAAAAAAAAAAAAAAAAAAAAAAAAAAAAAAAAAAAAAAAAAAAAAAAAAAAAAAAAAAAAAAAAAAAAAAAAAAAAAAAAAAAAAAAAAAAAAAAAAAAAAAAAAAAAAAAAAAAAAAAAAAAAAAAAAAAAAAAAAAAAAAAAAAAAAAAAAAAAAAAAAAAAAAAAAAAAAAAAAAAAAAAAAAAAAAAAAAAAAAAAAAAAAAAAAAAAAAAAAAAAAAAAAAAAAAAAAAAAAAAAAAAAAAAAAAAAAAAAAAAAAAAAAAAAAAAAAAAAAAAAAAAAAAAAAAAAAAAAAAAAAAAAAAAAAAAAAAAAAAAAAAAAAAAAAAAAAAAAAAAAAAAAAAAAAAAAAAAAAAAAAAAAAAAAAAAAAAAAAAAAAAAAAAAAAAAAAAAAAAAAAAAAAAAAAAAAAAAAAAAAAAAAAAAAAAAAAAAAAAAAAAAAAAAAAAAAAAAAAAAAAAAAAAAAAAAAAAAAAAAAAAAAAAAAAAAAAAAAAAAAAAAAAAAAAAAAAAAAAAAAAAAAAAAAAAAAAAAAAAAAAAAAAAAAAAAAAAAAAAAAAAAAAAAAAAAAAAAAAAAAAAAAAAAAAAAAAAAAAAAAAAAAAAAAAAAAAAAAAAAAAAAAAAAAAAAAAAAAAAAAAAAAAAAAAAAAAAAAAAAAAAAAAAAAAAAAAAAAAAAAAAAAAAAAAAAAAAAAAAAAAAAAAAAAAAAAAAAAAAAAAAAAAAAAAAAAAAAAAAAAAAAAAAAAAAAAAAAAAAAAAAAAAAAAAAAAAAAAAAAAAAAAAAAAAAAAAAAAAAAAAAAAAAAAAAAAAAAAAAAAAAAAAAAAAAAAAAAAAAAAAAAAAAAAAAAAAAAAAAAAAAAAAAAAAAAAAAAAAAAAAAAAAAAAAAAAAAAAAAAAAAAAAAAAAAAAAAAAAAAAAAAAAAAAAAAAAAAAAAAAAAAAAAAAAAAAAAAAAAAAAAAAAAAAAAAAAAAAAAAAAAAAAAAAAAAAAAAAAAAAAAAAAAAAAAAAAAAAAAAAAAAAAAAAAAAAAAAAAAAAAAAAAAAAAAAAAAAAAAAAAAAAAAAAAAAAAAAAAAAAAAAAAAAAAAAAAAAAAAAAAAAAAAAAAAAAAAAAAAAAAAAAAAAAAAAAAAAAAAAAAAAAAAAAAAAAAAAAAAAAAAAAAAAAAAAAAAAAAAAAAAAAAAAAAAAAAAAAAAAAAAAAAAAAAAAAAAAAAAAAAAAAAAAAAAAAAAAAAAAAAAAAAAAAAAAAAAAAAAAAAAAAAAAAAAAAAAAAAAAAAAAAAAAAAAAAAAAAAAAAAAAAAAAAAAAAAAAAAAAAAAAAAAAAAAAAAAAAAAAAAAAAAAAAAAAAAAAAAAAAAAAAAAAAAAAAAAAAAAAAAAAAAAAAAAAAAAAAAAAAAAAAAAAAAAAAAAAAAAAAAAAAAAAAAAAAAAAAAAAAAAAAAAAAAAAAAAAAAAAAAAAAAAAAAAAAAAAAAAAAAAAAAAAAAAAAAAAAAAAAAAAAAAAAAAAAAAAAAAAAAAAAAAAAAAAAAAAAAAAAAAAAAAAAAAAAAAAAAAAAAAAAAAAAAAAAAAAAAAAAAAAAAAAAAAAAAAAAAAAAAAAAAAAAAAAAAAAAAAAAAAAAAAAAAAAAAAAAAAAAAAAAAAAAAAAAAAAAAAAAAAAAAAAAAAAAAAAAAAAAAAAAAAAAAAAAAAAAAAAAAAAAAAAAAAAAAAAAAAAAAAAAAAAAAAAAAAAAAAAAAAAAAAAAAAAAAAAAAAAAAAAAAAAAAAAAAAAAAAAAAAAAAAAAAAAAAAAAAAAAAAAAAAAAAAAAAAAAAAAAAAAAAAAAAAAAAAAAAAAAAAAAAAAAAAAAAAAAAAAAAAAAAAAAAAAAAAAAAAAAAAAAAAAAAAAAAAAAAAAAAAAAAAAAAAAAAAAAAAAAAAAAAAAAAAAAAAAAAAAAAAAAAAAAAAAAAAAAAAAAAAAAAAAAAAAAAAAAAAAAAAAAAAAAAAAAAAAAAAAAAAAAAAAAAAAAAAAAAAAAAAAAAAAAAAAAAAAAAAAAAAAAAAAAAAAAAAAAAAAAAAAAAAAAAAAAAAAAAAAAAAAAAAAAAAAAAAAAAAAAAAAAAAAAAAAAAAAAAAAAAAAAAAAAAAAAAAAAAAAAAAAAAAAAAAAAAAAAAAAAAAAAAAAAAAAAAAAAAAAAAAAAAAAAAAAAAAAAAAAAAAAAAAAAAAAAAAAAAAAAAAAAAAAAAAAAAAAAAAAAAAAAAAAAAAAAAAAAAAAAAAAAAAAAAAAAAAAAAAAAAAAAAAAAAAAAAAAAAAAAAAAAAAAAAAAAAAAAAAAAAAAAAAAAAAAAAAAAAAAAAAAAAAAAAAAAAAAAAAAAAAAAAAAAAAAAAAAAAAAAAAAAAAAAAAAAAAAAAAAAAAAAAAAAAAAAAAAAAAAAAAAAAAAAAAAAAAAAAAAAAAAAAAAAAAAAAAAAAAAAAAAAAAAAAAAAAAAAAAAAAAAAAAAAAAAAAAAAAAAAAAAAAAAAAAAAAAAAAAAAAAAAAAAAAAAAAAAAAAAAAAAAAAAAAAAAAAAAAAAAAAAAAAAAAAAAAAAAAAAAAAAAAAAAAAAAAAAAAAAAAAAAAAAAAAAAAAAAAAAAAAAAAAAAAAAAAAAAAAAAAAAAAAAAAAAAAAAAAAAAAAAAAAAAAAAAAAAAAAAAAAAAAAAAAAAAAAAAAAAAAAAAAAAAAAAAAAAAAAAAAAAAAAAAAAAAAAAAAAAAAAAAAAAAAAAAAAAAAAAAAAAAAAAAAAAAAAAAAAAAAAAAAAAAAAAAAAAAAAAAAAAAAAAAAAAAAAAAAAAAAAAAAAAAAAAAAAAAAAAAAAAAAAAAAAAAAAAAAAAAAAAAAAAAAAAAAAAAAAAAAAAAAAAAAAAAAAAAAAAAAAAAAAAAAAAAAAAAAAAAAAAAAAAAAAAAAAAAAAAAAAAAAAAAAAAAAAAAAAAAAAAAAAAAAAAAAAAAAAAAAAAAAAAAAAAAAAAAAAAAAAAAAAAAAAAAAAAAAAAAAAAAAAAAAAAAAAAAAAAAAAAAAAAAAAAAAAAAAAAAAAAAAAAAAAAAAAAAAAAAAAAAAAAAAAAAAAAAAAAAAAAAAAAAAAAAAAAAAAAAAAAAAAAAAAAAAAAAAAAAAAAAAAAAAAAAAAAAAAAAAAAAAAAAAAAAAAAAAAAAAAAAAAAAAAAAAAAAAAAAAAAAAAAAAAAAAAAAAAAAAAAAAAAAAAAAAAAAAAAAAAAAAAAAAAAAAAAAAAAAAAAAAAAAAAAAAAAAAAAAAAAAAAAAAAAAAAAAAAAAAAAAAAAAAAAAAAAAAAAAAAAAAAAAAAAAAAAAAAAAAAAAAAAAAAAAAAAAAAAAAAAAAAAAAAAAAAAAAAAAAAAAAAAAAAAAAAAAAAAAAAAAAAAAAAAAAAAAAAAAAAAAAAAAAAAAAAAAAAAAAAAAAAAAAAAAAAAAAAAAAAAAAAAAAAAAAAAAAAAAAAAAAAAAAAAAAAAAAAAAAAAAAAAAAAAAAAAAAAAAAAAAAAAAAAAAAAAAAAAAAAAAAAAAAAAAAAAAAAAAAAAAAAAAAAAAAAAAAAAAAAAAAAAAAAAAAAAAAAAAAAAAAAAAAAAAAAAAAAAAAAAAAAAAAAAAAAAAAAAAAAAAAAAAAAAAAAAAAAAAAAAAAAAAAAAAAAAAAAAAAAAAAAAAAAAAAAAAAAAAAAAAAAAAAAAAAAAAAAAAAAAAAAAAAAAAAAAAAAAAAAAAAAAAAAAAAAAAAAAAAAAAAAAAAAAAAAAAAAAAAAAAAAAAAAAAAAAAAAAAAAAAAAAAAAAAAAAAAAAAAAAAAAAAAAAAAAAAAAAAAAAAAAAAAAAAAAAAAAAAAAAAAAAAAAAAAAAAAAAAAAAAAAAAAAAAAAAAAAAAAAAAAAAAAAAAAAAAAAAAAAAAAAAAAAAAAAAAAAAAAAAAAAAAAAAAAAAAAAAAAAAAAAAAAAAAAAAAAAAAAAAAAAAAAAAAAAAAAAAAAAAAAAAAAAAAAAAAAAAAAAAAAAAAAAAAAAAAAAAAAAAAAAAAAAAAAAAAAAAAAAAAAAAAAAAAAAAAAAAAAAAAAAAAAAAAAAAAAAAAAAAAAAAAAAAAAAAAAAAAAAAAAAAAAAAAAAAAAAAAAAAAAAAAAAAAAAAAAAAAAAAAAAAAAAAAAAAAAAAAAAAAAAAAAAAAAAAAAAAAAAAAAAAAAAAAAAAAAAAAAAAAAAAAAAAAAAAAAAAAAAAAAAAAAAAAAAAAAAAAAAAAAAAAAAAAAAAAAAAAAAAAAAAAAAAAAAAAAAAAAAAAAAAAAAAAAAAAAAAAAAAAAAAAAAAAAAAAAAAAAAAAAAAAAAAAAAAAAAAAAAAAAAAAAAAAAAAAAAAAAAAAAAAAAAAAAAAAAAAAAAAAAAAAAAAAAAAAAAAAAAAAAAAAAAAAAAAAAAAAAAAAAAAAAAAAAAAAAAAAAAAAAAAAAAAAAAAAAAAAAAAAAAAAAAAAAAAAAAAAAAAAAAAAAAAAAAAAAAAAAAAAAAAAAAAAAAAAAAAAAAAAAAAAAAAAAAAAAAAAAAAAAAAAAAAAAAAAAAAAAAAAAAAAAAAAAAAAAAAAAAAAAAAAAAAAAAAAAAAAAAAAAAAAAAAAAAAAAAAAAAAAAAAAAAAAAAAAAAAAAAAAAAAAAAAAAAAAAAAAAAAAAAAAAAAAAAAAAAAAAAAAAAAAAAAAAAAAAAAAAAAAAAAAAAAAAAAAAAAAAAAAAAAAAAAAAAAAAAAAAAAAAAAAAAAAAAAAAAAAAAAAAAAAAAAAAAAAAAAAAAAAAAAAAAAAAAAAAAAAAAAAAAAAAAAAAAAAAAAAAAAAAAAAAAAAAAAAAAAAAAAAAAAAAAAAAAAAAAAAAAAAAAAAAAAAAAAAAAAAAAAAAAAAAAAAAAAAAAAAAAAAAAAAAAAAAAAAAAAAAAAAAAAAAAAAAAAAAAAAAAAAAAAAAAAAAAAAAAAAAAAAAAAAAAAAAAAAAAAAAAAAAAAAAAAAAAAAAAAAAAAAAAAAAAAAAAAAAAAAAAAAAAAAAAAAAAAAAAAAAAAAAAAAAAAAAAAAAAAAAAAAAAAAAAAAAAAAAAAAAAAAAAAAAAAAAAAAAAAAAAAAAAAAAAAAAAAAAAAAAAAAAAAAAAAAAAAAAAAAAAAAAAAAAAAAAAAAAAAAAAAAAAAAAAAAAAAAAAAAAAAAAAAAAAAAAAAAAAAAAAAAAAAAAAAAAAAAAAAAAAAAAAAAAAAAAAAAAAAAAAAAAAAAAAAAAAAAAAAAAAAAAAAAAAAAAAAAAAAAAAAAAAAAAAAAAAAAAAAAAAAAAAAAAAAAAAAAAAAAAAAAAAAAAAAAAAAAAAAAAAAAAAAAAAAAAAAAAAAAAAAAAAAAAAAAAAAAAAAAAAAAAAAAAAAAAAAAAAAAAAAAAAAAAAAAAAAAAAAAAAAAAAAAAAAAAAAAAAAAAAAAAAAAAAAAAAAAAAAAAAAAAAAAAAAAAAAAAAAAAAAAAAAAAAAAAAAAAAAAAAAAAAAAAAAAAAAAAAAAAAAAAAAAAAAAAAAAAAAAAAAAAAAAAAAAAAAAAAAAAAAAAAAAAAAAAAAAAAAAAAAAAAAAAAAAAAAAAAAAAAAAAAAAAAAAAAAAAAAAAAAAAAAAAAAAAAAAAAAAAAAAAAAAAAAAAAAAAAAAAAAAAAAAAAAAAAAAAAAAAAAAAAAAAAAAAAAAAAAAAAAAAAAAAAAAAAAAAAAAAAAAAAAAAAAAAAAAAAAAAAAAAAAAAAAAAAAAAAAAAAAAAAAAAAAAAAAAAAAAAAAAAAAAAAAAAAAAAAAAAAAAAAAAAAAAAAAAAAAAAAAAAAAAAAAAAAAAAAAAAAAAAAAAAAAAAAAAAAAAAAAAAAAAAAAAAAAAAAAAAAAAAAAAAAAAAAAAAAAAAAAAAAAAAAAAAAAAAAAAAAAAAAAAAAAAAAAAAAAAAAAAAAAAAAAAAAAAAAAAAAAAAAAAAAAAAAAAAAAAAAAAAAAAAAAAAAAAAAAAAAAAAAAAAAAAAAAAAAAAAAAAAAAAAAAAAAAAAAAAAAAAAAAAAAAAAAAAAAAAAAAAAAAAAAAAAAAAAAAAAAAAAAAAAAAAAAAAAAAAAAAAAAAAAAAAAAAAAAAAAAAAAAAAAAAAAAAAAAAAAAAAAAAAAAAAAAAAAAAAAAAAAAAAAAAAAAAAAAAAAAAAAAAAAAAAAAAAAAAAAAAAAAAAAAAAAAAAAAAAAAAAAAAAAAAAAAAAAAAAAAAAAAAAAAAAAAAAAAAAAAAAAAAAAAAAAAAAAAAAAAAAAAAAAAAAAAAAAAAAAAAAAAAAAAAAAAAAAAAAAAAAAAAAAAAAAAAAAAAAAAAAAAAAAAAAAAAAAAAAAAAAAAAAAAAAAAAAAAAAAAAAAAAAAAAAAAAAAAAAAAAAAAAAAAAAAAAAAAAAAAAAAAAAAAAAAAAAAAAAAAAAAAAAAAAAAAAAAAAAAAAAAAAAAAAAAAAAAAAAAAAAAAAAAAAAAAAAAAAAAAAAAAAAAAAAAAAAAAAAAAAAAAAAAAAAAAAAAAAAAAAAAAAAAAAAAAAAAAAAAAAAAAAAAAAAAAAAAAAAAAAAAAAAAAAAAAAAAAAAAAAAAAAAAAAAAAAAAAAAAAAAAAAAAAAAAAAAAAAAAAAAAAAAAAAAAAAAAAAAAAAAAAAAAAAAAAAAAAAAAAAAAAAAAAAAAAAAAAAAAAAAAAAAAAAAAAAAAAAAAAAAAAAAAAAAAAAAAAAAAAAAAAAAAAAAAAAAAAAAAAAAAAAAAAAAAAAAAAAAAAAAAAAAAAAAAAAAAAAAAAAAAAAAAAAAAAAAAAAAAAAAAAAAAAAAAAAAAAAAAAAAAAAAAAAAAAAAAAAAAAAAAAAAAAAAAAAAAAAAAAAAAAAAAAAAAAAAAAAAAAAAAAAAAAAAAAAAAAAAAAAAAAAAAAAAAAAAAAAAAAAAAAAAAAAAAAAAAAAAAAAAAAAAAAAAAAAAAAAAAAAAAAAAAAAAAAAAAAAAAAAAAAAAAAAAAAAAAAAAAAAAAAAAAAAAAAAAAAAAAAAAAAAAAAAAAAAAAAAAAAAAAAAAAAAAAAAAAAAAAAAAAAAAAAAAAAAAAAAAAAAAAAAAAAAAAAAAAAAAAAAAAAAAAAAAAAAAAAAAAAAAAAAAAAAAAAAAAAAAAAAAAAAAAAAAAAAAAAAAAAAAAAAAAAAAAAAAAAAAAAAAAAAAAAAAAAAAAAAAAAAAAAAAAAAAAAAAAAAAAAAAAAAAAAAAAAAAAAAAAAAAAAAAAAAAAAAAAAAAAAAAAAAAAAAAAAAAAAAAAAAAAAAAAAAAAAAAAAAAAAAAAAAAAAAAAAAAAAAAAAAAAAAAAAAAAAAAAAAAAAAAAAAAAAAAAAAAAAAAAAAAAAAAAAAAAAAAAAAAAAAAAAAAAAAAAAAAAAAAAAAAAAAAAAAAAAAAAAAAAAAAAAAAAAAAAAAAAAAAAAAAAAAAAAAAAAAAAAAAAAAAAAAAAAAAAAAAAAAAAAAAAAAAAAAAAAAAAAAAAAAAAAAAAAAAAAAAAAAAAAAAAAAAAAAAAAAAAAAAAAAAAAAAAAAAAAAAAAAAAAAAAAAAAAAAAAAAAAAAAAAAAAAAAAAAAAAAAAAAAAAAAAAAAAAAAAAAAAAAAAAAAAAAAAAAAAAAAAAAAAAAAAAAAAAAAAAAAAAAAAAAAAAAAAAAAAAAAAAAAAAAAAAAAAAAAAAAAAAAAAAAAAAAAAAAAAAAAAAAAAAAAAAAAAAAAAAAAAAAAAAAAAAAAAAAAAAAAAAAAAAAAAAAAAAAAAAAAAAAAAAAAAAAAAAAAAAAAAAAAAAAAAAAAAAAAAAAAAAAAAAAAAAAAAAAAAAAAAAAAAAAAAAAAAAAAAAAAAAAAAAAAAAAAAAAAAAAAAAAAAAAAAAAAAAAAAAAAAAAAAAAAAAAAAAAAAAAAAAAAAAAAAAAAAAAAAAAAAAAAAAAAAAAAAAAAAAAAAAAAAAAAAAAAAAAAAAAAAAAAAAAAAAAAAAAAAAAAAAAAAAAAAAAAAAAAAAAAAAAAAAAAAAAAAAAAAAAAAAAAAAAAAAAAAAAAAAAAAAAAAAAAAAAAAAAAAAAAAAAAAAAAAAAAAAAAAAAAAAAAAAAAAAAAAAAAAAAAAAAAAAAAAAAAAAAAAAAAAAAAAAAAAAAAAAAAAAAAAAAAAAAAAAAAAAAAAAAAAAAAAAAAAAAAAAAAAAAAAAAAAAAAAAAAAAAAAAAAAAAAAAAAAAAAAAAAAAAAAAAAAAAAAAAAAAAAAAAAAAAAAAAAAAAAAAAAAAAAAAAAAAAAAAAAAAAAAAAAAAAAAAAAAAAAAAAAAAAAAAAAAAAAAAAAAAAAAAAAAAAAAAAAAAAAAAAAAAAAAAAAAAAAAAAAAAAAAAAAAAAAAAAAAAAAAAAAAAAAAAAAAAAAAAAAAAAAAAAAAAAAAAAAAAAAAAAAAAAAAAAAAAAAAAAAAAAAAAAAAAAAAAAAAAAAAAAAAAAAAAAAAAAAAAAAAAAAAAAAAAAAAAAAAAAAAAAAAAAAAAAAAAAAAAAAAAAAAAAAAAAAAAAAAAAAAAAAAAAAAAAAAAAAAAAAAAAAAAAAAAAAAAAAAAAAAAAAAAAAAAAAAAAAAAAAAAAAAAAAAAAAAAAAAAAAAAAAAAAAAAAAAAAAAAAAAAAAAAAAAAAAAAAAAAAAAAAAAAAAAAAAAAAAAAAAAAAAAAAAAAAAAAAAAAAAAAAAAAAAAAAAAAAAAAAAAAAAAAAAAAAAAAAAAAAAAAAAAAAAAAAAAAAAAAAAAAAAAAAAAAAAAAAAAAAAAAAAAAAAAAAAAAAAAAAAAAAAAAAAAAAAAAAAAAAAAAAAAAAAAAAAAAAAAAAAAAAAAAAAAAAAAAAAAAAAAAAAAAAAAAAAAAAAAAAAAAAAAAAAAAAAAAAAAAAAAAAAAAAAAAAAAAAAAAAAAAAAAAAAAAAAAAAAAAAAAAAAAAAAAAAAAAAAAAAAAAAAAAAAAAAAAAAAAAAAAAAAAAAAAAAAAAAAAAAAAAAAAAAAAAAAAAAAAAAAAAAAAAAAAAAAAAAAAAAAAAAAAAAAAAAAAAAAAAAAAAAAAAAAAAAAAAAAAAAAAAAAAAAAAAAAAAAAAAAAAAAAAAAAAAAAAAAAAAAAAAAAAAAAAAAAAAAAAAAAAAAAAAAAAAAAAAAAAAAAAAAAAAAAAAAAAAAAAAAAAAAAAAAAAAAAAAAAAAAAAAAAAAAAAAAAAAAAAAAAAAAAAAAAAAAAAAAAAAAAAAAAAAAAAAAAAAAAAAAAAAAAAAAAAAAAAAAAAAAAAAAAAAAAAAAAAAAAAAAAAAAAAAAAAAAAAAAAAAAAAAAAAAAAAAAAAAAAAAAAAAAAAAAAAAAAAAAAAAAAAAAAAAAAAAAAAAAAAAAAAAAAAAAAAAAAAAAAAAAAAAAAAAAAAAAAAAAAAAAAAAAAAAAAAAAAAAAAAAAAAAAAAAAAAAAAAAAAAAAAAAAAAAAAAAAAAAAAAAAAAAAAAAAAAAAAAAAAAAAAAAAAAAAAAAAAAAAAAAAAAAAAAAAAAAAAAAAAAAAAAAAAAAAAAAAAAAAAAAAAAAAAAAAAAAAAAAAAAAAAAAAAAAAAAAAAAAAAAAAAAAAAAAAAAAAAAAAAAAAAAAAAAAAAAAAAAAAAAAAAAAAAAAAAAAAAAAAAAAAAAAAAAAAAAAAAAAAAAAAAAAAAAAAAAAAAAAAAAAAAAAAAAAAAAAAAAAAAAAAAAAAAAAAAAAAAAAAAAAAAAAAAAAAAAAAAAAAAAAAAAAAAAAAAAAAAAAAAAAAAAAAAAAAAAAAAAAAAAAAAAAAAAAAAAAAAAAAAAAAAAAAAAAAAAAAAAAAAAAAAAAAAAAAAAAAAAAAAAAAAAAAAAAAAAAAAAAAAAAAAAAAAAAAAAAAAAAAAAAAAAAAAAAAAAAAAAAAAAAAAAAAAAAAAAAAAAAAAAAAAAAAAAAAAAAAAAAAAAAAAAAAAAAAAAAAAAAAAAAAAAAAAAAAAAAAAAAAAAAAAAAAAAAAAAAAAAAAAAAAAAAAAAAAAAAAAAAAAAAAAAAAAAAAAAAAAAAAAAAAAAAAAAAAAAAAAAAAAAAAAAAAAAAAAAAAAAAAAAAAAAAAAAAAAAAAAAAAAAAAAAAAAAAAAAAAAAAAAAAAAAAAAAAAAAAAAAAAAAAAAAAAAAAAAAAAAAAAAAAAAAAAAAAAAAAAAAAAAAAAAAAAAAAAAAAAAAAAAAAAAAAAAAAAAAAAAAAAAAAAAAAAAAAAAAAAAAAAAAAAAAAAAAAAAAAAAAAAAAAAAAAAAAAAAAAAAAAAAAAAAAAAAAAAAAAAAAAAAAAAAAAAAAAAAAAAAAAAAAAAAAAAAAAAAAAAAAAAAAAAAAAAAAAAAAAAAAAAAAAAAAAAAAAAAAAAAAAAAAAAAAAAAAAAAAAAAAAAAAAAAAAAAAAAAAAAAAAAAAAAAAAAAAAAAAAAAAAAAAAAAAAAAAAAAAAAAAAAAAAAAAAAAAAAAAAAAAAAAAAAAAAAAAAAAAAAAAAAAAAAAAAAAAAAAAAAAAAAAAAAAAAAAAAAAAAAAAAAAAAAAAAAAAAAAAAAAAAAAAAAAAAAAAAAAAAAAAAAAAAAAAAAAAAAAAAAAAAAAAAAAAAAAAAAAAAAAAAAAAAAAAAAAAAAAAAAAAAAAAAAAAAAAAAAAAAAAAAAAAAAAAAAAAAAAAAAAAAAAAAAAAAAAAAAAAAAAAAAAAAAAAAAAAAAAAAAAAAAAAAAAAAAAAAAAAAAAAAAAAAAAAAAAAAAAAAAAAAAAAAAAAAAAAAAAAAAAAAAAAAAAAAAAAAAAAAAAAAAAAAAAAAAAAAAAAAAAAAAAAAAAAAAAAAAAAAAAAAAAAAAAAAAAAAAAAAAAAAAAAAAAAAAAAAAAAAAAAAAAAAAAAAAAAAAAAAAAAAAAAAAAAAAAAAAAAAAAAAAAAAAAAAAAAAAAAAAAAAAAAAAAAAAAAAAAAAAAAAAAAAAAAAAAAAAAAAAAAAAAAAAAAAAAAAAAAAAAAAAAAAAAAAAAAAAAAAAAAAAAAAAAAAAAAAAAAAAAAAAAAAAAAAAAAAAAAAAAAAAAAAAAAAAAAAAAAAAAAAAAAAAAAAAAAAAAAAAAAAAAAAAAAAAAAAAAAAAAAAAAAAAAAAAAAAAAAAAAAAAAAAAAAAAAAAAAAAAAAAAAAAAAAAAAAAAAAAAAAAAAAAAAAAAAAAAAAAAAAAAAAAAAAAAAAAAAAAAAAAAAAAAAAAAAAAAAAAAAAAAAAAAAAAAAAAAAAAAAAAAAAAAAAAAAAAAAAAAAAAAAAAAAAAAAAAAAAAAAAAAAAAAAAAAAAAAAAAAAAAAAAAAAAAAAAAAAAAAAAAAAAAAAAAAAAATAAAAAAAAAAAAAAAAAAAAAAAAAAAAAAAAAAAAAAAAAAAAAAAAAAAAAAAAAAAAAAAAAAAAAAAAAAAAAAAAAAAAAAAAAAAAAAAAAAAAAAAAAAAAAAAAAAAAAAAAAAAAAAAAAAAAAAAAAAAAAAAAAAAAAAAAAAAAAAAAAAAAAAAAAAAAAAAAAAAAAAAAAAAAAAAAAAAAAAAAAAAAAAAAAAAAAAAAAAAAAAAAAAAAAAAAAAAAAAAAAAAAAAAAAAAAAAAAAAAAAAAAAAAAAAAAAAAAAAAAAAAAAAAAAAAAAAAAAAAAAAAAAAAAAAAAAAAAAAAAAAAAAAAAAAAAAAAAAAAAAAAAAAAAAAAAAAAAAAAAAAAAAAAAAAAAAAAAAAAAAAAAAAAAAAAAAAAAAAAAAAAAAAAAAAAAAAAAAAAAAAAAAAAAAAAAAAAAAAAAAAAAAAAAAAAAAAAAAAAAAAAAAAAAAAAAAAAAAAAAAAAAAAAAAAAAAAAAAAAAAAAAAAAAAAAAAAAAAAAAAAAAAAAAAAAAAAAAAAAAAAAAAAAAAAAAAAAAAAAAAAAAAAAAAAAAAAAAAAAAAAAAAAAAAAAAAAAAAAAAAAAAAAAAAAAAAAAAAAAAAAAAAAAAAAAAAAAAAAAAAAAAAAAAAAAAAAAAAAAAAAAAAAAAAAAAAAAAAAAAAAAAAAAAAAAAAAAAAAAAAAAAAAAAAAAAAAAAAAAAAAAAAAAAAAAAAAAAAAAAAAAAAAAAAAAAAAAAAAAAAAAAAAAAAAAAAAAAAAAAAAAAAAAAAAAAAAAAAAAAAAAAAAAAAAAAAAAAAAAAAAAAAAAAAAAAAAAAAAAAAAAAAAAAAAAAAAAAAAAAAAAAAAAAAAAAAAAAAAAAAAAAAAAAAAAAAAAAAAAAAAAAAAAAAAAAAAAAAAAAAAAAAAAAAAAAAAAAAAAAAAAAAAAAAAAAAAAAAAAAAAAAAAAAAAAAAAAAAAAAAAAAAAAAAAAAAAAAAAAAAAAAAAAAAAAAAAAAAAAAAAAAAAAAAAAAAAAAAAAAAAAAAAAAAAAAAAAAAAAAAAAAAAAAAAAAAAAAAAAAAAAAAAAAAAAAAAAAAAAAAAAAAAAAAAAAAAAAAAAAAAAAAAAAAAAAAAAAAAAAAAAAAAAAAAAAAAAAAAAAAAAAAAAAAAAAAAAAAAAAAAAAAAAAAAAAAAAAAAAAAAAAAAAAAAAAAAAAAAAAAAAAAAAAAAAAAAAAAAAAAAAAAAAAAAAAAAAAAAAAAAAAAAAAAAAAAAAAAAAAAAAAAAAAAAAAAAAAAAAAAAAAAAAAAAAAAAAAAAAAAAAAAAAAAAAAAAAAAAAAAAAAAAAAAAAAAAAAAAAAAAAAAAAAAAAAAAAAAAAAAAAAAAAAAAAAAAAAAAAAAAAAAAAAAAAAAAAAAAAAAAAAAAAAAAAAAAAAAAAAAAAAAAAAAAAAAAAAAAAAAAAAAAAAAAAAAAAAAAAAAAAAAAAAAAAAAAAAAAAAAAAAAAAAAAAAAAAAAAAAAAAAAAAAAAAAAAAAAAAAAAAAAAAAAAAAAAAAAAAAAAAAAAAAAAAAAAAAAAAAAAAAAAAAAAAAAAAAAAAAAAAAAAAAAAAAAAAAAAAAAAAAAAAAAAAAAAAAAAAAAAAAAAAAAAAAAAAAAAAAAAAAAAAAAAAAAAAAAAAAAAAAAAAAAAAAAAAAAAAAAAAAAAAAAAAAAAAAAAAAAAAAAAAAAAAAAAAAAAAAAAAAAAAAAAAAAAAAAAAAAAAAAAAAAAAAAAAAAAAAAAAAAAAAAAAAAAAAAAAAAAAAAAAAAAAAAAAAAAAAAAAAAAAAAAAAAAAAAAAAAAAAAAAAAAAAAAAAAAAAAAAAAAAAAAAAAAAAAAAAAAAAAAAAAAAAAAAAAAAAAAAAAAAAAAAAAAAAAAAAAAAAAAAAAAAAAAAAAAAAAAAAAAAAAAAAAAAAAAAAAAAAAAAAAAAAAAAAAAAAAAAAAAAAAAAAAAAAAAAAAAAAAAAAAAAAAAAAAAAAAAAAAAAAAAAAAAAAAAAAAAAAAAAAAAAAAAAAAAAAAAAAAAAAAAAAAAAAAAAAAAAAAAAAAAAAAAAAAAAAAAAAAAAAAAAAAAAAAAAAAAAAAAAAAAAAAAAAAAAAAAAAAAAAAAAAAAAAAAAAAAAAAAAAAAAAAAAAAAAAAAAAAAAAAAAAAAAAAAAAAAAAAAAAAAAAAAAAAAAAAAAAAAAAAAAAAAAAAAAAAAAAAAAAAAAAAAAAAAAAAAAAAAAAAAAAAAAAAAAAAAAAAAAAAAAAAAAAAAAAAAAAAAAAAAAAAAAAAAAAAAAAAAAAAAAAAAAAAAAAAAAAAAAAAAAAAAAAAAAAAAAAAAAAAAAAAAAAAAAAAAAAAAAAAAAAAAAAAAAAAAAAAAAAAAAAAAAAAAAAAAAAAAAAAAAAAAAAAAAAAAAAAAAAAAAAAAAAAAAAAAAAAAAAAAAAAAAAAAAAAAAAAAAAAAAAAAAAAAAAAAAAAAAAAAAAAAAAAAAAAAAAAAAAAAAAAAAAAAAAAAAAAAAAAAAAAAAAAAAATAAAAAAAAAAAAAAAAAAAAAAAAAAAAAAAAAAAAAAAAAAAAAAAAAAAAAAAAAAAAAAAAAAAAAAAAAAAAAAAAAAAAAAAAAAAAAAAAAAAAAAAAAAAAAAAAAAAAAAAAAAAAAAAAAAAAAAAAAAAAAAAAAAAAAAAAAAAAAAAAAAAAAAAAAAAAAAAAAAAAAAAAAAAAAAAAAAAAAAAAAAAAAAAAAAAAAAAAAAAAAAAAAAAAAAAAAAAAAAAAAAAAAAAAAAAAAAAAAAAAAAAAAAAAAAAAAAAAAAAAAAAAAAAAAAAAAAAAAAAAAAAAAAAAAAAAAAAAAAAAAAAAAAAAAAAAAAAAAAAAAAAAAAAAAAAAAAAAAAAAAAAAAAAAAAAAAAAAAAAAAAAAAAAAAAAAAAAAAAAAAAAAAAAAAAAAAAAAAAAAAAAAAAAAAAAAAAAAAAAAAAAAAAAAAAAAAAAAAAAAAAAAAAAAAAAAAAAAAAAAAAAAAAAAAAAAAAAAAAAAAAAAAAAAAAAAAAAAAAAAAAAAAAAAAAAAAAAAAAAAAAAAAAAAAAAAAAAAAAAAAAAAAAAAAAAAAAAAAAAAAAAAAAAAAAAAAAAAAAAAAAAAAAAAAAAAAAAAAAAAAAAAAAAAAAAAAAAAAAAAAAAAAAAAAAAAAAAAAAAAAAAAAAAAAAAAAAAAAAAAAAAAAAAAAAAAAAAAAAAAAAAAAAAAAAAAAAAAAAAAAAAAAAAAAAAAAAAAAAAAAAAAAAAAAAAAAAAAAAAAAAAAAAAAAAAAAAAAAAAAAAAAAAAAAAAAAAAAAAAAAAAAAAAAAAAAAAAATAAAAAAAAAAAAAAAAAAAAAAAAAAAAAAAAAAAAAAAAAAAAAAAAAAAAAAAAAAAAAAAAAAAAAAAAAAAAAAAAAAAAAAAAAAAAAAAAAAAAAAAAAAAAAAAAAAAAAAAAAAAAAAAAAAAAAAAAAAAAAAAAAAAAAAAAAAAAAAAAAAAAAAAAAAAAAAAAAAAAAAAAAAAAAAAAAAAAAAAAAAAAAAAAAAAAAAAAAAAAAAAAAAAAAAAAAAAAAAAAAAAAAAAAAAAAAAAAAAAAAAAAAAAAAAAAAAAAAAAAAAAAAAAAAAAAAAAAAAAAAAAAAAAAAAAAAAAAAAAAAAAAAAAAAAAAAAAAAAAAAAAAAAAAAAAAAAAAAAAAAAAAAAAAAAAAAAAAAAAAAAAAAAAAAAAAAAAAAAAAAAAAAAAAAAAAAAAAAAAAAAAAAAAAAAAAAAAAAAAAAAAAAAAAAAAAAAAAAAAAAAAAAAAAAAAAAAAAAAAAAAAAAAAAAAAAAAAAAAAAAAAAAAAAAAAAAAAAAAAAAAAAAAAAAAAAAAAAAAAAAAAAAAAAAAAAAAAAAAAAAAAAAAAAAAAAAAAAAAAAAAAAAAAAAAAAAAAAAAAAAAAAAAAAAAAAAAAAAAAAAAAAAAAAAAAAAAAAAAAAAAAAAAAAAAAAAAAAAAAAAAAAAAAAAAAAAAAAAAAAAAAAAAAAAAAAAAAAAAAAAAAAAAAAAAAAAAAAAAAAAAAAAAAAAAAAAAAAAAAAAAAAAAAAAAAAAAAAAAAAAAAAAAAAAAAAAAAAAAAAAAAAAAAAAAAAAAAAAAAAAAAAAAAAAAAAAAAAAAAAAAAAAAAAAAAAAAAAAAAAAAAAAAAAAAAAAAAAAAAAAAAAAAAAAAAAAAAAAAAAAAAAAAAAAAAAAAAAAAAAAAAAAAAAAAAAAAAAAAAAAAAAAAAAAAAAAAAAAAAAAAAAAAAAAAAAAAAAAAAAAAAAAAAAAAAAAAAAAAAAAAAAAAAAAAAAAAAAAAAAAAAAAAAAAAAAAAAAAAAAAAAAAAAAAAAAAAAAAAAAAAAAAAAAAAAAAAAAAAAAAAAAAAAAAAAAAAAAAAAAAAAAAAAAAAAAAAAAAAAAAAAAAAAAAAAAAAAAAAAAAAAAAAAAAAAAAAAAAAAAAAAAAAAAAAAAAAAAAAAAAAAAAAAAAAAAAAAAAAAAAAAAAAAAAAAAAAAAAAAAAAAAAAAAAAAAAAAAAAAAAAAAAAAAAAAAAAAAAAAAAAAAAAAAAAAAAAAAAAAAAAAAAAAAAAAAAAAAAAAAAAAAAAAAAAAAAAAAAAAAAAAAAAAAAAAAAAAAAAAAAAAAAAAAAAAAAAAAAAAAAAAAAAAAAAAAAAAAAAAAAAAAAAAAAAAAAAAAAAAAAAAAAAAAAAAAAAAAAAAAAAAAAAAAAAAAAAAAAAAAAAAAAAAAAAAAAAAAAAAAAAAAAAAAAAAAAAAAAAAAAAAAAAAAAAAAAAAAAAAAAAAAAAAAAAAAAAAAAAAAAAAAAAAAAAAAAAAAAAAAAAAAAAAAAAAAAAAAAAAAAAAAAAAAAAAAAAAAAAAAAAAAAAAAAAAAAAAAAAAAAAAAAAAAAAAAAAAAAAAAAAAAAAAAAAAAAAAAAAAAAAAAAAAAAAAAAAAAAAAAAAAAAAAAAAAAAAAAAAAAAAAAAAAAAAAAAAAAAAAAAAAAAAAAAAAAAAAAAAAAAAAAAAAAAAAAAAAAAAAAAAAAAAAAAAAAAAAAAAAAAAAAAAAAAAAAAAAAAAAAAAAAAAAAAAAAAAAAAAAAAAAAAAAAAAAAAAAAAAAAAAAAAAAAAAAAAAAAAAAAAAAAAAAAAAAAAAAAAAAAAAAAAAAAAAAAAAAAAAAAAAAAAAAAAAAAAAAAAAAAAAAAAAAAAAAAAAAAAAAAAAAAAAAAAAAAAAAAAAAAAAAAAAAAAAAAAAAAAAAAAAAAAAAAAAAAAAAAAAAAAAAAAAAAAAAAAAAAAAAAAAAAAAAAAAAAAAAAAAAAAAAAATAAAAAAAAAAAAAAAAAAAAAAAAAAAAAAAAAAAAAAAAAAAAAAAAAAAAAAAAAAAAAAAAAAAAAAAAAAAAAAAAAAAAAAAAAAAAAAAAAAAAAAAAAAAAAAAAAAAAAAAAAAAAAAAAAAAAAAAAAAAAAAAAAAAAAAAAAAAAAAAAAAAAAAAAAAAAAAAAAAAAAAAAAAAAAAAAAAAAAAAAAAAAAAAAAAAAAAAAAAAAAAAAAAAAAAAAAAAAAAAAAAAAAAAAAAAAAAAAAAAAAAAAAAAAAAAAAAAAAAAAAAAAAAAAAAAAAAAAAAAAAAAAAAAAAAAAAAAAAAAAAAAAAAAAAAAAAAAAAAAAAAAAAAAAAAAAAAAAAAAAAAAAAAAAAAAAAAAAAAAAAAAAAAAAAAAAAAAAAAAAAAAAAAAAAAAAAAAAAAAAAAAAAAAAAAAAAAAAAAAAAAAAAAAAAAAAAAAAAAAAAAAAAAAAAAAAAAAAAAAAAAAAAACAAAAAAAAAAAAAAAAAAAAAAAAAAAAAAAAAAAAAAAAAAAAAAAAAAAAAAAAAAAAAAAAAAAAAAAAAAAAAAAAAAAAAAAAAAAAAAAAAAAAAAAAAAAAAAAAAAAAAAAAAAAAAAAAAAAAAAAAAAAAAAAAAAAAAAAAAAAAAAAAAAAAAAAAAAAAAAAAAAAAAAAAAAAAAAAAAAAAAAAAAAAAAAAAAAAAAAAAAAAAAAAAAAAAAAAAAAAAAAAAAAAAAAAAAAAAAAAAAAAAAAAAAACAAAAAAAAAAAAAAAAAAAAAAAAAAAAAAAAAAAAAAAAAAAAAAAAAAAAAAAAAAAAAAAAAAAAAAAAAAAAAAAAAAAAAAAAAAAAAAAAAAAAAAAAAAAAAAAAAAAAAAAAAAAAAAAAAAAAAAAAAAAAAAAAAAAAAAAAAAAAAAAAAAAAAAAAAAAAAAAAAAAAAAAAAAAAAAAAAAAAAAAAAAAAAAAAAAAAAAAAAAAAAAAAAAAAAAAAAAAAAAAAAAAAAAAAAAAAAAAAAAAAAAAAAAAAAAAAAAAAAAAAAAAAAAAAAAAAAAAAAAAAAAAAAAAAAAAAAAAAAAAAAAAAAAAAAAAAAAAAACAAAAAAAAAAAAAAAAAAAAAAAAAAAAAAAAAAAAAAAAAAAAAAAAAAAAAAAAAAAAAAAAAACAAAAAAAAAAAAAAAAAAAAAAAAAAAAAAAAAAAAAAAAAAAAAAAAAAAAAAAAAAAAAAAAAAAAAAAAAAAAAAAAAAAAAAAAAAAAAAAAAAAAAAAAAAAAAAAAAAAAAAAAAAAAAAAAAAAAAAAAAAAAAAAAAAAAAAAAAAAAAAAAAAAAAAAAAAAAAAAAAAAAAAAAAAAAAAAAAAAAAAAAAAAAAAAAAAAAAAAAAAAAAAAAAAAAAAAAAAAAAAAAAAAAAAAAAAAAAAAAAAAAAAAAAAAAAAAAAAAAAAAAAAAAAAAAAAAAAAAAAAAAAAAAAAAAAAAAAAAAAAAAAAAAAAAAAAAAAAAAAAAAAAAAAAAAAAAAAAAAAAAAAAAAAAAAAAAAAAAAAAAAAAAAAAAAAAAAAAAAAAAAAAAAAAAAAAAAAAAAAAAAAAAACAAAAAAAAAAAAAAAAAAAAAAAAAAAAAAAAAAAAAAAAAAAAAAAAAAAAAAAAAAAAAAAAAAAAAAAAAAAAAAAAAAAAAAAAAAAAAAAAAAAAAAAAAAAAAAAAAAAAAAAAAAAAAAAAAAAAAAAAAAACAAAAAAAAAAAAAAAAAAAAAAAAAAAAAAAAAAAAAAAAAAAAAAAAAAAAAAAAAAAAAAAAAAAAAAAAAAAAAAAAAAAAAAAAAAAAAAAAAAAAAAAAAAAAAAAAAAAAAAAAAAAAAAAAAAAAAAAAAAAAAAAAAAAAAAAAAAAAAAAAAAAAA
>JACCHR010000037.1:77500-82500 GCA_013433145.1 Ascaris suum
AAAAAAAAAAAAAAAAAAAAAAAAAAAAAAAAAAAAAAAAAAAAAAAAAAAAAAAAAAAAAAAAAAAAAAAAAAAAAAAAAAAAAAAAAAAAAAAAAAAAAAAAAAAAAAAAAAAAAAAAAAAAAAAAAAAAAAAAAAAAAAAAAAAAAAAAAAAAAAAAAAAAAAAAAAAAAAAAAAAAAAAAAAAAAAAAAAAAAAAAAAAAAAAAAAAAAAAAAAAAAAAAAAAAAAAAAAAAAAAAAAAAAAAAAAAAAAAAAAAAAAAAAAAAAAAAAAAAAAAAAAAAAAAAAAAAAAAAAAAAAAAAAAAAAAAAAAAAAAAAAAAAAAAAAAAAAAAAAAAAAAAAAAAAAAAAAAAAAAAAAAAAAAAAACAAAAAAAAAAAAAAAAAAAAAAAAAAAAAAAAAAAAAAAAAAAAAAAAAAAAAAAAAAAAAAAAAAAAAAAAAAAAAAAAAAAAAAAAAAAAAAAAAAAAAAAAAAAAAAAAAAAAAAAAAAAAAAAAAAAAAAAAAAAAAAAAAAAAAAAAAAAAAAAAAAAAAAAAAAAAAAAAAAAAAAAAAAAAAAAAAAAAAAAAAAAAAAAAAAAAAAAAAAAAAAAAAAAAAAAAAAAAAAAAAAAAAAAAAAAAAAAAAAAAAAAAAATAAAAAAAAAAAAAAAAAAAAAAAAAAAAAAAAAAAAAAAAAAAAAAAAAAAAAAAAAAAAAAAAAAAAAAAAAAAAAAAAAAAAAAAAAAAAAAAAAAAAAAAAAAAATAAAAAAAAAAAAAAAAAAAAAAAAAAAAAAAAAAAAAAAAAAAAAAAAAAAAAAAAAAAAAAAAAAAAAAAAAAAAAAAAAAAAAAAAAAAAAAAAAAAAAAAAAAAAAAAAAAAAAAAAAAAAAAAAAAAAAAAAAAAAAAAAAAAAAAAAAAAAAAAAAAAAAAAAAAAAAAAAAAAAAAAAAAAAAAAAAAAAAAAAAAAAAAAAAAAAAAAAAAAAAAAAAAAAAAAAAAAAAAAAAAAAAAAAAAAAAAAAAAAAAAAAAAAAAAAAAAAAAAAAAAAAAAAAAAAAAAAAAAAAAAAAAAAAAAAAAAAAAAAAAAAAAAAAAAAAAAAAAAAAAAAAAAAAAAAAAAAAAAAAAAAAAAAAAAAAAAAAAAAAAAAAAAAAAAAAAAAAAAAAAAAAAAAAAAAAAAAAAAAAAAAAAAAAAAAAAAAAAAAAAAAAAAAAAAAAAAAAAAAAAAAAAAAAAAAAAAAAAAAAAAAAAAAAAAAAAAAAAAAAAAAAAAAAAAAAAAAAAAAAAAAAAAAAAAAAAAAAAAAAAAAAAAAAAAAAAAAAAAAAAAAAAAAAAAAAAAAAAAAAAAAAAAAAAAAAAAAAAAAAAAAAAAAAAAAAAAAAAAAAAAAAAAAAAAAAAAAAAAAAAAAAAAAAAAAAAAAAAAAAAAAAAAAAAAAAAAAAAAAAAAAAAAAAAAAAAAAAAAAAAAAAAAAAAAAAAAAAAAAAAAAAAAAAAAAAAAAAAAAAAAAAAAAAAAAAAAAAAAAAAAAAAAAAAAAAAAAAAAAAAAAAAAAAAAAAAAAAAAAAAAAAAAAAAAAAAAAAAAAAAAAAAAAAAAAAAAAAAAAAAAAAAAAAAAAAAAAAAAAAAAAAAAAAAAAAAAAAAAAAAAAAAAAAAAAAAAAAAAAAAAAAAAAAAAAAAAAAAAAAAAAAAAAAAAAAAAAAAAAAAAAAAAAAAAAAAAAAAAAAAAAAAAAAAAAAAAAAAAAAAAAAAAAAAAAAAAAAAAAAAAAAAAAAAAAAAAAAAAAAAAAAAAAAAAAAAAAAAAAAAAAAAAAAAAAAAAAAAAAAAAAAAAAAAAAAAAAAAAAAAAAAAAAAAAAAAAAAAAAAAAAAAAAAAAAAAAAAAAAAAAAAAAAAAAAAAAAAAAAAAAAAAAAAAAAAAAAAAAAAAAAAAAAAAAAAAAAAAAAAAAAAAAAAAAAAAAAAAAAAAAAAAAAAAAAAAAAAAAAAAAAAAAAAAAAAAAAAAAAAATAAAAAAAAAAAAAAAAAAAAAAAAAAAAAAAAAAAAAAAAAAAAAAAAAAAAAAAAAAAAAAAAAAAAAAAAAAAAAAAAAAAAAAAAAAAAAAAAAAAAAAAAAAAAAAAAAAAAAAAAAAAAAAAAAAAAAAAAAAAAAAAAAAAAAAAAAAAAAAAAAAAAAAAAAAAAAAAAAAAAAAAAAAAAAAAAAAAAAAAAAAAAAAAAAAAAAAAAAAAAAAAAAAAAAAAAAAAAAAAAAAAAAAAAAAAAAAAAAAAAAAAAAAAAAAAAAAAAAAAAAAAAAAAAAAAAAAAAAAAAAAAAAAAAAAAAAAAAAAAAAAAAAAAAAAAAAAAAAAAAAAAAAAAAAAAAAAAAAAAAAAAAAAAAAAAAAAAAAAAAAAAAAAAAAAAAAAAAAAAAAAAAAAAAAAAAAAAAAAAAAAAAAAAAAAAAAAAAAAAAAAAAAAAAAAAAAAAAAAAAAAAAAAAAAAAAAAAAAAAAAAAAAAAAAAAAAAAAAAAAAAAAAAAAAAAAAAAAAAAAAAAAAAAAAAAAAAAAAAAAAAAAAAAAAAAAAAAAAAAAAAAAAAAAAAAAAAAAAAAAAAAAAAAAAAAAAAAAAAAAAAAAAAAAAAAAAAAAAAAAAAAAAAAAAAAAAAAAAAAAAAAAAAAAAAAAAAAAAAAAAAAAAAAAAAAAAAAAAAAAAAAAAAAAAAAAAAAAAAAAAAAAAAAAAAAAAAAAAAAAAAAAAAAAAAAAAAAAAAAAAAAAAAAAAAAAAAAAAAAAAAAAAAAAAAAAAAAAAAAAAAAAAAAAAAAAAAAAAAAAAAAAAAAAAAAAAAAAAAAAAAAAAAAAAAAAAAAAAAAAAAAAAAAAAAAAAAAAAAAAAAAAAAAAAAAAAAAAAAAAAAAAAAAAAAAAAAAAAAAAAAAAAAAAAAAAAAAAAAAAAAAAAAAAAAAAAAAAAAAAAAAAAAAAAAAAAAAAAAAAAAAAAAAAAAAAAAAAAAAAAAAAAAAAAAAAAAAAAAAAAAAAAAAAAAAAAAAAAAAAAAAAAAAAAAAAAAAAAAAAAAAAAAAAAAAAAAAAAAAAAAAAAAAAAAAAAAAAAAAAAAAAAAAAAAAAAAAAAAAAAAAAAAAAAAAAAAAAAAAAAAAAAAAAAAAAAAAAAAAAAAAAAAAAAAAAAAAAAAAAAAAAAAAAAAAAAAAAAAAAAAAAAAAAAAAAAAAAAAAAAAAAAAAAAAAAAAAAAAAAAAAAAAAAAAAAAAAAAAAAAAAAAAAAAAAAAAAAAAAAAAAAAAAAAAAAAAAAAAAAAAAAAAAAAAAAAAAAAAAAAAAAAAAAAAAAAAAAAAAAAAAAAAAAAAAAAAAAAAAAAAAAAAAAAAAAAAAAAAAAAAAAAAAAAAAAAAAAAAAAAAAAAAAAAAAAAAAAAAAAAAAAAAAAAAAAAAAAAAAAAAAAAAAAAAAAAAAAAAAAAAAAAAAAAAAAAAAAAAAAAAAAAAAAAAAAAAAAAAAAAAAAAAAAAAAAAAAAAAAAAAAAAAAAAAAAAAAAAAAAAAAAAAAAAAAAAAAAAAAAAAAAAAAAAAAAAAAAAAAAAAAAAAAAAAAAAAAAAAAAAAAAAAAAAAAAAAAAAAAAAAAAAAAAAAAAAAAAAAAAAAAAAAAAAAAAAAAAAAAAAAAAAAAAAAAAAAAAAAAAAAAAAAAAAAAAAAAAAAAAAAAAAAAAAAAAAAAAAAAAAAAAAAAAAAAAAAAAAAAAAAAAAAAAAAAAAAAAAAAAAAAAAAAAAAAAAAAAAAAAAAAAAAAAAAAAAAAAAAAAAAAAAAAAAAAAAAAAAAAAAAAAAAAAAAAAAAAAAAAAAAAAAAAAAAAAAAAAAAAAAAAAAAAAAAAAAAAAAAAAAAAAAAAAAAAAAAAAAAAAAAAAAAAAAAAAAAAAAAAAAAAAAAAAAAAAAAAAAAAAAAAAAAAAAAAAAAAAAAAAAAAAAAAAAAAAAAAAAAAAAAAAAAAAAAAAAAAAAAAAAAAAAAAAAAAAAAAAAAAAAAAAAAAAAAAAAAAAAAAAAAAAAAAAAAAAAAAAAAAAAAAAAAAAAAAAAAAAAAAAAAAAAAAAAAAAAAAAAAAAAAAAAAAAAAAAAAAAAAAAAAAAAAAAAAAAAAAAAAAAAAAAAAAAAAAAAAAAAAAAAAAAAAAAAAAAAAAAAAAAAAAAAAAAAAAAAAAAAAAAAAAAAAAAAAAAAAAAAAAAAAAAAAAAAAAAAAAAAAAAAAAAAAAAAAAAAAAAAAAAAAAAAAAAAAAAAAAAAAAAAAAAAAAAAAAAAAAAAAAAAAAAAAAAAAAAAAAAAAAAAAAAAAAAAAAAAAAAAAAAAAAAAAAAAAAAAAAAAAAAAAAAAAAAAAAAAAAAAAAAAAAAAAAAAAAAAAAAAAAAAAAAAAAAAAAAAAAAAAAAAAAAAAAAAAAAAAAAAAAAAAAAAAAAAAAAAAAAAAAAAAAAAAAAAAAAAAAAAAAAAAAAAAAAAAAAAAAAAAAAAAAAAAAAAAAAAAAAAAAAAAAAAAAAAAAAAAAAAAAAAAAAAAAAAAAAAAAAAAAAAAAAAAAAAAAAAAAAAAAAAAAAAAAAAAAAAAAAAAAAAAAAAAAAAAAAAAAAAAAAAAAAAAAAAAAAAAAAAAAAAAAAAAAAAAAAAAAAAAAAAAAAAAAAAAAAAAAAAAAAAAAAAAAAAAAAAAAAAAAAAAAAAAAAAAAAAAAAAAAAAAAAAAAAAAAAAAAAAAAAAAAAAAAAAAAAAAAAAAAAAAAAAAAAAAAAAAAAAAAAAAAAAAAAAAAAAAAAAAAAAAAAAAAAAAAAAAAAAAAAAAAAAAAAAAAAAAAAAAAAAAAAAAAAAAAAAAAAAAAAAAAAAAAAAAAAAAAAAAAAAAAAAAAAAAAAAAAAAAAAAAAAAAAAAAAAAAAAAAAAAAAAAAAAAAAAAAAAAAAAAAAAAAAAAAAAAAAAAAAAAAAAAAAAAAAAAAAAAAAAAAAAAAAAAAAAAAAAAAAAAAAAAAAAAAAAAAAAAAAAAAAAAAAAAAAA
>JACCHR010000037.1:87500-102500 GCA_013433145.1 Ascaris suum
CCCCCCCCCCCCCCCCCCCCCCCCCCCCCCCCCCCCCCCCCCCCCCCCCCCCCCCCCCCCCCCCCCCCCCCCCCCCCCCCCCCCCCCCCCCCCCCCCCCCCCCCCCCCCCCCCCCCCCCCCCCCCCCCCCCCCCCCCCCCCCCCCCCCCCCCCCCCCCCCCCCCCCCCCCCCCCCCCCCCCCCCCCCCCCCCCCCCCCCCCCCCCCCCCCCCCCCCCCCCCCCCACCCCCCCCCCCCCCCCCCCCCCCCCCCCCCCCCCCCCCCCCCCCCCCCCCCCCCCCCCCCCCCCCCCCCCCCCCCCCCCCCCCCCCCCCCCCCCCCCCCCCCCCCCCCCCCCCCCCCCCCCCCCCCCCCCCCCCCCCCCCCCCCCCCCCCCCCCCCCCCCCCCCCCCCCCCCCCCCCCCCCCCCCCCCCCCCCCCCCCCCCCCCCCCCCCCCCCCCCCCCCCCCCCCCCCCCCCCCCCCCCCCCCCCCCCCCCCCCCCCCCCCCCCCCCCCCCCCCCCCCCCCCCCCCCCCCCCCCCCCCCCCCCCCCCCCCCCCCCCCCCCCCCCCCCCCCCCCCCCCCCCCCCCCCCCCCCCCCCCCCCCCCCCCCCCCCCCCCCCCCCCCCCCCCCCCCCCCCCCCCCCCCCCCCCCCCCCCCCCCCCCCCCCCCCCCCCCCCCCCCCCCCCCCCCCCCCCCCCCCCCCCCCCCCCCCCCCCCCCCCCCCCCCCCCCCCCCCCCCCCCCCCCCCCCCCCCCCCCCCCCCCCCCCCCCCCCCCCCCCCCCCCCCCCCCCCCCCCCCCCCCCCCCCCCCCCCCCCCCCCCCCCCCCCCCCCCCCCCCCCCCCCCCCCCCCCCCCCCCCCCCCCCCCCCCCCCCCCCCCCCCCCCCCCCCCCCCCCCCCCCCCCCCCCCCCCCCCCCCCCCCCCCCCCCCCCCCCCCCCCCCCCCCCCCCCCCCCCCCCCCCCCCCCCCCCCCCCCCCCCCCCCCCCCCCCCCCCCCCCCCCCCCCCCCCCCCCCCCCCCCCCCCCCCCCCCCCCCCCCCCCCCCCCCCCCCCCCCCCCCCCCCCCCCCCCCCCCCCCCCCCCCCCCCCCCCCCCCCCCCCCCCCCCCCCCCCCCCCCCCCCCCCCCCCCCCCCCCCCCCCCCCCCCCCCCCCCCCCCCCCCCCCCCCCCCCCCCCCCCCCCCCCCCCCCCCCCCCCCCCCCCCCCCCCCCCCCCCCCCCCCCCCCCCCCCCCCCCCCCCCCCCCCCCCCCCCCCCCCCCCCCCCCCCCCCCCCCCCCCCCCCCCCCCCCCCCCCCCCCCCCCCCCCCCCCCCCCCCCCCCCCCCCCCCCCCCCCCCCCCCCCCCCCCCCCCCCCCCCCCCCCCCCCCCCCCCCCCCCCCCCCCCCCCCCCCCCCCCCCCCCCCCCCCCCCCCCCCCCCCCCCCCCCCCCCCCCCCCCCCCCCCCCCCCCCCCCCCCCCCCCCCCCCCCCCCCCCCCCCCCCCCCCCCCCCCCCCCCCCCCCCCCCCCCCCCCCCCCCCCCCCCCCCCCCCCCCCCCCCCCCCCCCCCCCCCCCCCCC
Source organism: Ascaris suum (assembly GCA_013433145.1). Lineage (NCBI taxonomy): Eukaryota > Metazoa > Nematoda > Chromadorea > Rhabditida > Ascarididae > Ascaris > Ascaris suum. The sequence goes on from JACCHR010000037.1 coordinate 89,044, forward strand.
CCCCCCCCCCCCCCCCCCCCCCCCCCCCCCCCCCCCCCCCCCCCCCCCCCCCCCCCCCCCCCCCCCCCCCCCCCCCCCCCCCCCCCCCCCCCCCCCCCCCCCCCCCCCCCCCCCCCCCCCCCCCCCCCCCCCCCCCCCCCCCCCCCCCCCCCCCCCCCCCCCCCCCCCCCCCCCCCCCCCCCCCCCCCCCCCCCCCCCCCCCCCCCCCCCCCCCCCCCCCCCCCCCCCCCCCCCCCCCCCCCCCCCCCCCCCCCCCCCCCCCCCCCCCCCCCCCCCCCCCCCCCCCCCCCCCCCCCCCCCCCCCCCCCCCCCCCCCCCCCCCCCCCCCCCCCCCCCCCCCCCCCCCCCCCCCCCCCCCCCCCCCCCCCCCCCCCCCCCCCCCCCCCCCCCCCCCCCCCCCCCCCCCCCCCCCCCCCCCCCCCCCCCCCCCCCCCCCCCCCCCCCCCCCCCCCCCCCCCCCCCCCCCCCCCCCCCCCCCCCCCCCCCCCCCCCCCCCCCCCCCCCCCCCCCCCCCCCCCCCCCCCCCCCCCCCCCCCCCCCCCCCCCCCCCCCCCCCCCCCCCCCCCCCCCCCCCCCCCCCCCCCCCCCCCCCCCCCCCCCCCCCCCCCCCCCCCCCCCCCCCCCCCCCCCCCCCCCCCCCCCCCCCCCCCCCCCCCCCCCCCCCCCCCCCCCCCCCCCCCCCCCCCCCCCCCCCCCCCCCCCCCCCCCCCCCCCCCCCCCCCCCCCCCCCCCCCCCCCCCCCCCCCCCCCCCCCCCCCCCCCCCCCCCCCCCCCCCCCCCCCCCCCCCCCCCCCCCCCCCCCCCCCCCCCCCCCCCCCCCCCCCCCCCCCCCCCCCCCCCCCCCCCCCCCCCCCCCCCCCCCCCCCCCCCCCCCCCCCCCCCCCCCCCCCCCCCCCCCCCCCCCCCCCCCCCCCCCCCCCCCCCCCCCCCCCCCCCCCCCCCCCCCCCCCCCCCCCCCCCCCCCCCCCCCCCCCCCCCCCCCCCCCCCCCCCCCCCCCCCCCCCCCCCCCCCCCCCCCCCCCCCCCCCCCCCCCCCCCCCCCCCCCCCCCCCCCCCCCCCCCCCCCCCCCCCCCCCCCCCCCCCCCCCCCCCCCCCCCCCCCCCCCCCCCCCCCCCCCCCCCCCCCCCCCCCCCCCCCCCCCCCCCCCCCCCCCCCCCCCCCCCCCCCCCCCCCCCCCCCCCCCCCCCCCCCCCCCCCCCCCCCCCCCCCCCCCCCCCCCCCCCCCCCCCCCCCCCCCCCCCCCCCCCCCCCCCCCCCCCCCCCCCCCCCCCCCCCCCCCCCCCCCCCCCCCCCCCCCCCCCCCCCCCCCCCCCCCCCCCCCCCCCCCCCCCCCCCCCCCCCCCCCCCCCCCCCCCCCCCCCCCCCCCCCCCCCCCCCCCCCCCCCCCCCCCCCCCCCCCCCCCCCCCCCCCCCCCCCCCCCCCCCCCCCCCCCCCCCCCCCCCCCCCCCCCCCCCCCCCCCCCCCCCCCCCCCCCCCCCCCCCCCCCCCCCCCCCCCCCCCCCCCCCCCCCCCCCCCCCCCCCCCCCCCCCCCCCCCCCCCCCCCCCCCCCCCCCCCCCCCCCCCCCCCCCCCCCCCCCCCCCCCCCCCCCCCCCCCCCCCCCCCCCCCCCCCCCCCCCCCCCCCCCCCCCCCCCCCCCCCCCCCCCCCCCCCCCCCCCCCCCCCCCCCCCCCCCCCCCCCCCCCCCCCCCCCCCCCCCCCCCCCCCCCCCCCCCCCCCCCCCCCCCCCCCCCCCCCCCCCCCCCCCCCCCCCCCCCCCCCCCCCCCCCCCCCCCCCCCCCCCCCCCCCCCCCCCCCCCCCCCCCCCCCCCCCCCCCCCCCCCCCCCCCCCCCCCCCCCCCCCCCCCCCCCCCCCCCCCCCCCCCCCCCCCCCCCCCCCCCCCCCCCCCCCCCCCCCCCCCCCCCCCCCCCCCCCCCCCCCCCCCCCCCCCCCCCCCCCCCCCCCCCCCCCCCCCCCCCCCCCCCCCCCCCCCCCCCCCCCCCCCCCCCCCCCCCCCCCCCCCCCCCCCCCCCCCCCCCCCCCCCCCCCCCCCCCCCCCCCCCCCCCCCCCCCCCCCCCCCCCCCCCCCCCCCCCCCCCCCCCCCCCCCCCCCCCCCCCCCCCCCCCCCCCCCCCCCCCCCCCCCCCCCCCCCCCCCCCCCCCCCCCCCCCCCCCCCCCCCCCCCCCCCCCCCCCCCCCCCCCCCCCCCCCCCCCCCCCCCCCCCCCCCCCCCCCCCCCCCCCCCCCCCCCCCCCCCCCCCCCCCCCCCCCCCCCCCCCCCCCCCCCCCCCCCCCCCCCCCCCCCCCCCCCCCCCCCCCCCCCCCCCCCCCCCCCCCCCCCCCCCCCCCCCCCCCCCCCCCCCCCCCCCCCCCCCCCCCCCCCCCCCCCCCCCCCCCCCCCCCCCCCCCCCCCCCCCCCCCCCCCCCCCCCCCCCCCCCCCCCCCCCCCCCCCCCCCCCCCCCCCCCCCCCCCCCCCCCCCCCCCCCCCCCCCCCCCCCCCCCCCCCCCCCCCCCCCCCCCCCCCCCCCCCCCCCCCCCCCCCCCCCCCCCCCCCCCCCCCCCCCCCCCCCCCCCCCCCCCCCCCCCCCCCCCCCCCCCCCCCCCCCCCCCCCCCCCCCCCCCCCCCCCCCCCCCCCCCCCCCCCCCCCCCCCCCCCCCCCCCCCCCCCCCCCCCCCCCCCCCCCCCCCCCCCCCCCCCCCCCCCCCCCCCCCCCCCCCCCCCCCCCCCCCCCCCCCCCCCCCCCCCCCCCCCCCCCCCCCCCCCCCCCCCCCCCCCCCCCCCCCCCCCCCCCCCCCCCCCCCCCCCCCCCCCCCCCCCCCCCCCCCCCCCCCCCCCCCCCCCCCCCCCCCCCCCCCCCCCCCCCCCCCCCCCCCCCCCCCCCCCCCCCCCCCCCCCCCCCCCCCCCCCCCCCCCCCCCCCCCCCCCCCCCCCCCCCCCCCCCCCCCCCCCCCCCCCCCCCCCCCCCCCCCCCCCCCCCCCCCCCCCCCCCCCCCCCCCCCCCCCCCCCCCCCCCCCCCCCCCCCCCCCCCCCCCCCCCCCCCCCCCCCCCCCCCCCCCCCCCCCCCCCCCCCCCCCCCCCCCCCCCCCCCCCCCCCCCCCCCCCCCCCCCCCCCCCCCCCCCCCCCCCCCCCCCCCCCCCCCCCCCCCCCCCCCCCCCCCCCCCCCCCCCCCCCCCCCCCCCCCCCCCCCCCCCCCCCCCCCCCCCCCCCCCCCCCCCCCCCCCCCCCCCCCCCCCCCCCCCCCCCCCCCCCCCCCCCCCCCCCCCCCCCCCCCCCCCCCCCCCCCCCCCCCCCCCCCCCCCCCCCCCCCCCCCCCCCCCCCCCCCCCCCCCCCCCCCCCCCCCCCCCCCCCCCCCCCCCCCCCCCCCCCCCCCCCCCCCCCCCCCCCCCCCCCCCCCCCCCCCCCCCCCCCCCCCCCCCCCCCCCCCCCCCCCCCCCCCCCCCCCCCCCCCCCCCCCCCCCCCCCCCCCCCCCCCCCCCCCCCCCCCCCCCCCCCCCCCCCCCCCCCCCCCCCCCCCCCCCCCCCCCCCCCCCCCCCCCCCCCCCCCCCCCCCCCCCCCCCCCCCCCCCCCCCCCCCCCCCCCCCCCCCCCCCCCCCCCCCCCCCCCCCCCCCCCCCCCCCCCCCCCCCCCCCCCCCCCCCCCCCCCCCCCCCCCCCCCCCCCCCCCCCCCCCCCCCCCCCCCCCCCCCCCCCCCCCCCCCCCCCCCCCCCCCCCCCCCCCCCCCCCCCCCCCCCCCCCCCCCCCCCCCCCCCCCCCCCCCCCCCCCCCCCCCCCCCCCCCCCCCCCCCCCCCCCCCCCCCCCCCCCCCCCCCCCCCCCCCCCCCCCCCCCCCCCCCCCCCCCCCCCCCCCCCCCCCCCCCCCCCCCCCCCCCCCCCCCCCCCCCCCCCCCCCCCCCCCCCCCCCCCCCCCCCCCCCCCCCCCCCCCCCCCCCCCCCCCCCCCCCCCCCCCCCCCCCCCCCCCCCCCCCCCCCCCCCCCCCCCCCCCCCCCCCCCCCCCCCCCCCCCCCCCCCCCCCCCCCCCCCCCCCCCCCCCCCCCCCCCCCCCCCCCCCCCCCCCCCCCCCCCCCCCCCCCCCCCCCCCCCCCCCCCCCCCCCCCCCCCCCCCCCCCCCCCCCCCCCCCCCCCCCCCCCCCCCCCCCCCCCCCCCCCCCCCCCCCCCCCCCCCCCCCCCCCCCCCCCCCCCCCCCCCCCCCCCCCCCCCCCCCCCCCCCCCCCCCCCCCCCCCCCCCCCCCCCCCCCCCCCCCCCCCCCCCCCCCCCCCCCCCCCCCCCCCCCCCCCCCCCCCCCCCCCCCCCCCCCCCCCCCCCCCCCCCCCCCCCCCCCCCCCCCCCCCCCCCCCCCCCCCCCCCCCCCCCCCCCCCCCCCCCCCCCCCCCCCCCCCCCCCCCCCCCCCCCCCCCCCCCCCCCCCCCCCCCCCCCCCCCCCCCCCCCCCCCCCCCCCCCCCCCCCCCCCCCCCCCCCCCCCCCCCCCCCCCCCCCCCCCCCCCCCCCCCCCCCCCCCCCCCCCCCCCCCCCCCCCCCCCCCCCCCCCCCCCCCCCCCCCCCCCCCCCCCCCCCCCCCCCCCCCCCCCCCCCCCCCCCCCCCCCCCCCCCCCCCCCCCCCCCCCCCCCCCCCCCCCCCCCCCCCCCCCCCCCCCCCCCCCCCCCCCCCCCCCCCCCCCCCCCCCCCCCCCCCCCCCCCCCCCCCCCCCCCCCCCCCCCCCCCCCCCCCCCCCCCCCCCCCCCCCCCCCCCCCCCCCCCCCCCCCCCCCCCCCCCCCCCCCCCCCCCCCCCCCCCCCCCCCCCCCCCCCCCCCCCCCCCCCCCCCCCCCCCCCCCCCCCCCCCCCCCCCCCCCCCCCCCCCCCCCCCCCCCCCCCCCCCCCCCCCCCCCCCCCCCCCCCCCCCCCCCCCCCCCCCCCCCCCCCCCCCCCCCCCCCCCCCCCCCCCCCCCCCCCCCCCCCCCCCCCCCCCCCCCCCCCCCCCCCCCCCCCCCCCCCCCCCCCCCCCCCCCCCCCCCCCCCCCCCCCCCCCCCCCCCCCCCCCCCCCCCCCCCCCCCCCCCCCCCCCCCCCCCCCCCCCCCCCCCCCCCCCCCCCCCCCCCCCCCCCCCCCCCCCCCCCCCCCCCCCCCCCCCCCCCCCCCCCCCCCCCCCCCCCCCCCCCCCCCCCCCCCCCCCCCCCCCCCCCCCCCCCCCCCCCCCCCCCCCCCCCCCCCCCCCCCCCCCCCCCCCCCCCCCCCCCCCCCCCCCCCCCCCCCCCCCCCCCCCCCCCCCCCCCCCCCCCCCCCCCCCCCCCCCCCCCCCCCCCCCCCCCCCCCCCCCCCCCCCCCCCCCCCCCCCCCCCCCCCCCCCCCCCCCCCCCCCCCCCCCCCCCCCCCCCCCCCCCCCCCCCCCCCCCCCCCCCCCCCCCCCCCCCCCCCCCCCCCCCCCCCCCCCCCCCCCCCCCCCCCCCCCCCCCCCCCCCCCCCCCCCCCCCCCCCCCCCCCCCCCCCCCCCCCCCCCCCCCCCCCCCCCCCCCCCCCCCCCCCCCCCCCCCCCCCCCCCCCCCCCCCCCCCCCCCCCCCCCCCCCCCCCCCCCCCCCCCCCCCCCCCCCCCCCCCCCCCCCCCCCCCCCCCCCCCCCCCCCCCCCCCCCCCCCCCCCCCCCCCCCCCCCCCCCCCCCCCCCCCCCCCCCCCCCCCCCCCCCCCCCCCCCCCCCCCCCCCCCCCCCCCCCCCCCCCCCCCCCCCCCCCCCCCCCCCCCCCCCCCCCCCCCCCCCCCCCCCCCCCCCCCCCCCCCCCCCCCCCCCCCCCCCCCCCCCCCCCCCCCCCCCCCCCCCCCCCCCCCCCCCCCCCCCCCCCCCCCCCCCCCCCCCCCCCCCCCCCCCCCCCCCCCCCCCCCCCCCCCCCCCCCCCCCCCCCCCCCCCCCCCCCCCCCCCCCCCCCCCCCCCCCCCCCCCCCCCCCCCCCCCCCCCCCCCCCCCCCCCCCCCCCCCCCCCCCCCCCCCCCCCCCCCCCCCCCCCCCCCCCCCCCCCCCCCCCCCCCCCCCCCCCCCCCCCCCCCCCCCCCCCCCCCCCCCCCCCCCCCCCCCCCCCCCCCCCCCCCCCCCCCCCCCCCCCCCCCCCCCCCCCCCCCCCCCCCCCCCCCCCCCCCCCCCCCCCCCCCCCCCCCCCCCCCCCCCCCCCCCCCCCCCCCCCCCCCCCCCCCCCCCCCCCCCCCCCCCCCCCCCCCCCCCCCCCCCCCCCCCCCCCCCCCCCCCCCCCCCCCCCCCCCCCCCCCCCCCCCCCCCCCCCCCCCCCCCCCCCCCCCCCCCCCCCCCCCCCCCCCCCCCCCCCCCCCCCCCCCCCCCCCCCCCCCCCCCCCCCCCCCCCCCCCCCCCCCCCCCCCCCCCCCCCCCCCCCCCCCCCCCCCCCCCCCCCCCCCCCCCCCCCCCCCCCCCCCCCCCCCCCCCCCCCCCCCCCCCCCCCCCCCCCCCCCCCCCCCCCCCCCCCCCCCCCCCCCCCCCCCCCCCCCCCCCCCCCCCCCCCCCCCCCCCCCCCCCCCCCCCCCCCCCCCCCCCCCCCCCCCCCCCCCCCCCCCCCCCCCCCCCCCCCCCCCCCCCCCCCCCCCCCCCCCCCCCCCCCCCCCCCCCCCCCCCCCCCCCCCCCCCCCCCCCCCCCCCCCCCCCCCCCCCCCCCCCCCCCCCCCCCCCCCCCCCCCCCCCCCCCCCCCCCCCCCCCCCCCCCCCCCCCCCCCCCCCCCCCCCCCCCCCCCCCCCCCCCCCCCCCCCCCCCCCCCCCCCCCCCCCCCCCCCCCCCCCCCCCCCCCCCCCCCCCCCCCCCCCCCCCCCCCCCCCCCCCCCCCCCCCCCCCCCCCCCCCCCCCCCCCCCCCCCCCCCCCCCCCCCCCCCCCCCCCCCCCCCCCCCCCCCCCCCCCCCCCCCCCCCCCCCCCCCCCCCCCCCCCCCCCCCCCCCCCCCCCCCCCCCCCCCCCCCCCCCCCCCCCCCCCCCCCCCCCCCCCCCCCCCCCCCCCCCCCCCCCCCCACCCCCCCCCCCCCCCCCCCCCCCCCCCCCCCCCCCCCCCCCCCCCCCCCCCCCCCCCCCCCCCCCCCCCCCCCCCCCCCCCCCCCCCCCCCCCCCCCCCCCCCCCCCCCCCCCCCCCCCCCCCCCCCCCCCCCCCCCCCCCCCCCCCCCCCCCCCCCCCCCCCCCCCCCCCCCCCCCCCCCCCCCCCCCCCCCCCCCCCCCCCCCCCCCCCCCCCCCCCCCCCCCCCCCCCCCCCCCCCCCCCCCCCCCCCCCCCCCCCCCCCCCCCCCCCCCCCCCCCCCCCCCCCCCCCCCCCCCCCCCCCCCCCCCCCCCCCCCCCCCCCCCCCCCCCCCCCCCCCCCCCCCCCCCCCCCCCCCCCCCCCCCCCCCCCCCCCCCCCCCCCCCCCCCCCCCCCCCCCCCCCCCCCCCCCCCCCCCCCCCCCCCCCCCCCCCCCCCCCCCCCCCCCCCCCCCCCCCCCCCCCCCCCCCCCCCCCCCCCCCCCCCCCCCCCCCCCCCCCCCCCCCCCCCCCCCCCCCCCCCCCCCCCCCCCCCCCCCCCCCCCCCCCCCCCCCCCCCCCCCCCCCCCCCCCCCCCCCCCCCCCCCCCCCCCCCCCCCCCCCCCCCCCCCCCCCCCCCCCCCCCCCCCCCCCCCCCCCCCCCCCCCCCCCCCCCCCCCCCCCCCCCCCCCCCCCCCCCCCCCCCCCCCCCCCCCCCCCCCCCCCCCCCCCCCCCCCCCCCCCCCCCCCCCCCCCCCCCCCCCCCCCCCCCCCCCCCCCCCCCCCCCCCCCCCCCCCCCCCCCCCCCCCCCCCCCCCCCCCCCCCCCCCCCCCCCCCCCCCCCCCCCCCCCCCCCCCCCCCCCCCCCCCCCCCCCCCCCCCCCCCCCCCCCCCCCCCCCCCCCCCCCCCCCCCCCCCCCCCCCCCCCCCCCCCCCCCCCCCCCCCCCCCCCCCCCCCCCCCCCCCCCCCCCCCCCCCCCCCCCCCCCCCCCCCCCCCCCCCCCCCCCCCCCCCCCCCCCCCCCCCCCCCCCCCCCCCCCCCCCCCCCCCCCCCCCCCCCCCCCCCCCCCCCCCCCCCCCCCCCCCCCCCCCCCCCCCCCCCCCCCCCCCCCCCCCCCCCCCCCCCCCCCCCCCCCCCCCCCCCCCCCCCCCCCCCCCCCCCCCCCCCCCCCCCCCCCCCCCCCCCCCCCCCCCCCCCCCCCCCCCCCCCCCCCCCCCCCCCCCCCCCCCCCCCCCCCCCCCCCCCCCCCCCCCCCCCCCCCCCCCCCCCCCCCCCCCCCCCCCCCCCCCCCCCCCCCCCCCCCCCCCCCCCCCCCCCCCCCCCCCCCCCCCCCCCCCCCCCCCCCCCCCCCCCCCCCCCCCCCCCCCCCCCCCCCCCCCCCCCCCCCCCCCCCCCCCCCCCCCCCCCCCCCCCCCCCCCCCCCCCCCCCCCCCCCCCCCCCCCCCCCCCCCCCCCCCCCCCCCCCCCCCCCCCCCCCCCCCCCCCCCCCCCCCCCCCCCCCCCCCCCCCCCCCCCCCCCCCCCCCCCCCCCCCCCCCCCCCCCCCCCCCCCCCCCCCCCCCCCCCCCCCCCCCCCCCCCCCCCCCCCCCCCCCCCCCCCCCCCCCCCCCCCCCCCCCCCCCCCCCCCCCCCCCCCCCCCCCCCCCCCCCCCCCCCCCCCCCCCCCCCCCCCCCCCCCCCCCCCCCCCCCCCCCCCCCCCCCCCCCCCCCCCCCCCCCCCCCCCCCCCCCCCCCCCCCCCCCCCCCCCCCCCCCCCCCCCCCCCCCCCCCCCCCCCCCCCCCCCCCCCCCCCCCCCCCCCCCCCCCCCCCCCCCCCCCCCCCCCCCCCCCCCCCCCCCCCCCCCCCCCCCCCCCCCCCCCCCCCCCCCCCCCCCCCCCCCCCCCCCCCCCCCCCCCCCCCCCCCCCCCCCCCCCCCCCCCCCCCCCCCCCCCCCCCCCCCCCCCCCCCCCCCCCCCCCCCCCCCCCCCCCCCCCCCCCCCCCCCCCCCCCCCCCCCCCCCCCCCCCCCCCCCCCCCCCCCCCCCCCCCCCCCCCCCCCCCCCCCCCCCCCCCCCCCCCCCCCCCCCCCCCCCCCCCCCCCCCCCCCCCCCCCCCCCCCCCCCCCCCCCCCCCCCCCCCCCCCCCCCCCCCCCCCCCCCCCCCCCCCCCCCCCCCCCCCCCCCCCCCCCCCCCCCCCCCCCCCCCCCCCCCCCCCCCCCCCCCCCCCCCCCCCCCCCCCCCCCCCCCCCCCCCCCCCCCCCCCCCCCCCCCCCCCCCCCCCCCCCCCCCCCCCCCCCCCCCCCCCCCCCCCCCCCCCCCCCCCCCCCCCCCCCCCCCCCCCCCCCCCCCCCCCCCCCCCCCCCCCCCCCCCCCCCCCCCCCCCCCCCCCCCCCCCCCCCCCCCCCCCCCCCCCCCCCCCCCCCCCCCCCCCCCCCCCCCCCCCCCCCCCCCCCCCCCCCCCCCCCCCCCCCCCCCCCCCCCCCCCCCCCCCCCCCCCCCCCCCCCCCCCCCCCCCCCCCCCCCCCCCCCCCCCCCCCCCCCCCCCCCCCCCCCCCCCCCCCCCCCCCCCCCCCCCCCCCCCCCCCCCCCCCCCCCCCCCCCCCCCCCCCCCCCCCCCCCCCCCCCCCCCCCCCCCCCCCCCCCCCCCCCCCCCCCCCCCCCCCCCCCCCCCCCCCCCCCCCCCCCCCCCCCCCCCCCCCCCCCCCCCCCCCCCCCCCCCCCCCCCCCCCCCCCCCCCCCCCCCCCCCCCCCCCCCCCCCCCCCCCCCCCCCCCCCCCCCCCCCCCCCCCCCCCCCCCCCCCCCCCCCCCCCCCCCCCCCCCCCCCCCCCCCCCCCCCCCCCCCCCCCCCCCCCCCCCCCCCCCCCCCCCCCCCCCCCCCCCCCCCCCCCCCCCCCCCCCCCCCCCCCCCCCCCCCCCCCCCCCCCCCCCCCCCCCCCCCCCCCCCCCCCCCCCCCCCCCCCCCCCCCCCCCCCCCCCCCCCCCCCCCCCCCCCCCCCCCCCCCCCCCCCCCCCCCCCCCCCCCCCCCCCCCCCCCCCCCCCCCCCCCCCCCCCCCCCCCCCCCCCCCCCCCCCCCCCCCCCCCCCCCCCCCCCCCCCCCCCCCCCCCCCCCCCCCCCCCCCCCCCCCCCCCCCCCCCCCCCCCCCCCCCCCCCCCCCCCCCCCCCCCCCCCCCCCCCCCCCCCCCCCCCCCCCCCCCCCCCCCCCCCCCCCCCCCCCCCCCCCCCCCCCCCCCCCCCCCCCCCCCCCCCCCCCCCCCCCCCCCCCCCCCCCCCCCCCCCCCCCCCCCCCCCCCCCCCCCCCCCCCCCCCCCCCCCCCCCCCCCCCCCCCCCCCCCCCCCCCCCCCCCCCCCCCCCCCCCCCCCCCCCCCCCCCCCCCCCCCCCCCCCCCCCCCCCCCCCCCCCCCCCCCCCCCCCCCCCCCCCCCCCCCCCCCCCCCCCCCCCCCCCCCCCCCCCCCCCCCCCCCCCCCCCCCCCCCCCCCCCCCCCCCCCCCCCCCCCCCCCCCCCCCCCCCCCCCCCCCCCCCCCCCCCCCCCCCCCCCCCCCCCCCCCCCCCCCCCCCCCCCCCCCCCCCCCCCCCCCCCCCCCCCCCCCCCCCCCCCCCCCCCCCCCCCCCCCCCCCCCCCCCCCCCCCCCCCCCCCCCCCCCCCCCCCCCCCCCCCCCCCCCCCCCCCCCCCCCCCCCCCCCCCCCCCCCCCCCCCCCCCCCCCCCCCCCCCCCCCCCCCCCCCCCCCCCCCCCCCCCCCCCCCCCCCCCCCCCCCCCCCCCCCCCCCCCCCCCCCCCCCCCCCCCCCCCCCCCCCCCCCCCCCCCCCCCCCCCCCCCCCCCCCCCCCCCCCCCCCCCCCCCCCCCCCCCCCCCCCCCCCCCCCCCCCCCCCCCCCCCCCCCCCCCCCCCCCCCCCCCCCCCCCCCCCCCCCCCCCCCCCCCCCCCCCCCCCCCCCCCCCCCCCCCCCCCCCCCCCCCCCCCCCCCCCCCCCCCCCCCCCCCCCCCCCCCCCCCCCCCCCCCCCCCCCCCCCCCCCCCCCCCCCCCCCCCCCCCCCCCCCCCCCCCCCCCCCCACCCCCCCCCCCCCCCCCCCCCCCCCCCCCCCCCCCCCCCCCCCCCCCCCCCCCCCCCCCCCCCCCCCCCCCCCCCCCCCCCCCCCCCCCCCCCCCCCCCCCCCCCCCCCCCCCCCCCCCCCCCCCCCCCCCCCCCCCCCCCCCCCCCCCCCCCCCCCCCCCCCCCCCCCCCCCCCCCCCCCCCCCCCCCCCCCCCCCCCCCCCCCCCCCCCCCCCCCCCCCCCCCCCCCCCCCCCCCCCCCCCCCCCCCCCCCCCCCCCCCCCCCCCCCCCCCCCCCCCCCCCCCCCCCCCCCCCCCCCCCCCCCCCCCCCCCCCCCCCCCCCCCCCCCCCCCCCCCCCCCCCCCCCCCCCCCCCCCCCCCCCCCCCCCCCCCCCCCCCCCCCCCCCCCCCCCCCCCCCCCCCCCCCCCCCCCCCCCCCCCCCCCCCCCCCCCCCCACCCCCCCCCCCCCCCCCCCCCACCCCCCCCCCCCCCCCCCCCCCCCCCCCCCCCCCCCCCCCCCCCCCCCCCCCCCCCCCCCCCCCCCCCCCCCCCCCCCCCCCCCCCCCCCCCCCCCCCCCCCCCCCCCCCCCCCCCCCCCCCCCCCCCCCCCCCCCCCCCCCCCCCCCCCCCCCCCCCCCCCCCCCCCCCCCCCCCCCCCCCCCCCCCCCCCCCCCCCCCCCCCCCCCCCCCCCCCCCCCCCCCCCCCCCCCCCCCCCCCCCCCCCCCCCCCCCCCCCCCCCCCCCCCCCCCCCCCCCCCCCCCCCCCCCCCCCCCCCCCCCCCCCCCCCCCCCCCCCCCCCCCCCCCCCCCCCCCCCCCCCCCCCCCCCCCCCCCCCCCCCCCCCCCCCCCCCCCCCCCCCCCCCCCCCCCCCCCCCCCCCCCCCCCCCCCCCCCCCCCCCCCCCCCCCCCCCACCCCCCCCCCCCCCCCCCCCCCCCCCCCCCCCCCCCCCCCCCCCCCCCCCCCCCCCCCCCCCCCCCCCCCCCCCCCCCCCCCCCCCCCCCCCCCCCCCCCCCCCCCCCCCCCCCCCCCCCCCCCCCCCCCCCCCCCCCCCCCCCCCCCCCCCCCCCCCCCCCCCCCCCCCCCCCCCCCCCCCCCCCCCCCCCCCCCCCCCCCCCCCCCCCCCCCCCCCCCCCCCCCCCCCCCCCCCCCACCCCCCCCCCCCCCCCCCCCCCCCCCCCCCACCCCCCCCCCCCCCCCCCCCCCCCCCCCCCCCCCCCCCCCCCCCCCCCCCCCCCCCCCCCCCCCCCCCCCCCCCCCCCCCCCCCCCCCCCCCCCCCCCCCCCCCCCCCCCCCCCCCCCCCCCCCCCCCCCCCCCCCCCCCCCCCCCCCCCCCCCCCCCCCCCCCCCCCCCCCCCCCCCCCCCCCCCCCCCCCCCCCCCCCCCCCCCACCCCCCCCCCCCCCCCCCCCCCCCCCCCCCCCCCCCCCCCCCCCCCCCCCCCCCCCCCCCCCCCCCCCCCCCCCCCCCCCCCCCCCCCCCCCCCCCCCCCCCCCCCCCCCCCCCCCCCCCCCCCCCCCCCCCCCCCCCCCCCCCCCCCCCCCCCCCACCCCCCCCCCCCCCCCCCCCCCCCCCCCCCCCCCCCCCCCCCCCCCCCCCCCCCCCCCCCCCCCCCCCCCCCCCCCCCCCCCCCCCCCCCCCCCCCCCCCCCCCCCCCCCCCCCCCCCCCCCCCCCCCCCCCCCCCCCCCCCCCCCCCCCCCCCCCCCCCCCCCCCCCCCCCCCCCCCCCCCCCCCCCCCCCCCCCCCCCCCCCCCCCCCCCCCCCCCCCCCCCCCCCCCCCCCCCCCCCCCCCCCCCCCCCCCCCCCCCCCCCCCCCCCCCCCCCCCCCCCCCCCCCCCCCCCCCCCCCCCCCCCCCCCCCCCCCCCCCCCCCCCCCCCCCCCCCCCCCCCCCCCCCCCCCCCACCCCCCCCCCCCCCCCCCCCCCCCCCCCCCCCCCCCCCCCCCCCCCCCCCCCCCCCCCCCCCCCCCCCCCCCCCCCCCCCCCCCCCCCCCCCCCCCCCCCCCCCCCCCCCCCCCCCCCCCCCCCCCCCCCCCCCCCCCCCCCCCCCCCCCCCCCCCCCCCCCCCCCCCCCCCCCCCCCCCCCCCCCCCCCCCCCCCCCCCCCCCCCCCCCCCCCCCCCCCCCCCCCCCCCCCCCCCCCCCCCCCCCCCCCCCCCCCCCCCCCCCCCCCCCCCCCCCCCCCCCCCCCCCACCCCCCCCCCCCCCCCCCCCCCCCCCCCCCCCCCCCCCCCCCCCCCCCCCCCCCCCCCCCCCCCCCCCCCCCCCCCCCCCCCCCCCCCCCCCCCCCCCCCCCCCCCCCCCCCCCCCCCCCCCCCCCCCCCCCCCCCCCCCCCCCCCCCCCCCCCCCCCCCCCCCCCCCCCCCCCCCCCCCCCCCCCCCCCCCCCCCCCCCCCCCCCCCCCCCCCCCCCCCCCCCCCCCCCCCCCCCCCCCCCCCCCCCCCCCCCCCCCCCACCCCCCCCCCCCCCCCCCCCCCCCCCCCCCCCCCCCCCCCCCCCC